>WKFP01014125.1:468529-511191 GCA_011057875.1 Pterocles orientalis | reverse complement strand
AGAAATTGAAGGTAAACAATCAACAGGATTAGGTAATGTTAAGGGTGCCGTTCCCAGGACCCTAGTTAGCCAATAGTAACTCTGTCTTTAAGATTTTTAAATCATTGTATCCAATCAGTGATTGCCGAATCTGTGTGAATTCTGTATAAAAGTGTGCAATTAAGGCATAATAAACGGCTACAGCATGATCATATTGGTCTGCGTCTGAGTCCTTATCAGCGGCACTTGTGTCCAAAATTCTGTTCTGTCTGAGCTTCCAAAAGCATGCTGGCCACCCTTCCTGGAACCTCCCCCAAGATACTTGCTTTTGTAGTTTGTTCCACTTCTTGCTAGACAGTCAGTCTACTTTTTTCAGAACTTGTGAAGTATGTAATGTAATACAATGTGTGTCTTTTATAGCCTTCTTTTTGATCTCTAACTTCTCTGAAGTGAGGTAGCTGTGTAAGTACAGCAGCCAGAGAGGGAAAAGGTTGCTTCTCAAAGCAGGTCAATTTCTTGCAAAAAAAAAAAAAAAAAGAGGATTTTTTAAACTTTCAGTAAGGAAACCTAGGCAAAAATTCTTATTTCTGTTATTTTTTGACCTTTTTTGAAAAAGTTGGTTTTATTTTAAATTTTTTTTTTATGTTTTGATCTCATAGCACTGGTATTTGAGAGTAAAACACAGTCTCAGCTGGTCCCTGGTAATTACCTTTAGTCATGTTCATATCCCAGGATGTAGCGTAATGTAGTACAAGTGACAGCCACCATCACCCTTTCGTTGAGCTGAAGGATCTCGAGAGCTGTTTGAGTTAAACCTTTCCTCTTGGGAGGCAAGGAAGCTTAGTACGCTTTTCATGCTCTGAAATACAATTACTATTCCAGGATGGGAATTTTTAATACCTGTGGCTGTGTACTTAATAGGTAGCACATGAGACTTTATGGGTTTGAAACTGAAGTCATTTTGTGTTTGGATCCTTAAAATCGATGTGGCAGTAACTTCATTTGCAAAAGACAGCTATTCTGATGGTTCAAGACTCTGTTCTGGAAGATCAAATGCAGGACAGACACGTACAGGCAGCTCTTGGGAGGAATAGTGAGGCATCAGCAACTTTTGTTCAGACATGACCAGCTTTGATGGCTATACTATGGCTGTTAGGACATGGCACTGCGAAGGGCAGTCTTCTTAACAGGCGTAGTCCATGAAATACTTTTTCTGTTCTTACTCATGTTTTACTTGCATATCTTGTGCTTTCAAAAGCGTTTCTCAAATTGCAGTCTGTCTTCAAAAGGACGTGTTAGATATTCTCGTGGTTCAGATTCCAAGAATGTTAATTAGTTGGAAACAATTTGCAATTTCAGTGTTCTGGACTGGGATTTGCTAATTTTTTCAAAGTATTTGAAGAAAAAATGGTGTTGGTAACTGAGAAATGTCATGAACTAATGTAGGAGAAGAGAGAACTAAGCTTTTGCAGAGGTAAAACTACTTGGGCTACCTTTCCAAAACTTTGCAAAAATGGCCTCAGCTGTGCTGCCATTAGCTCTGAACTACAGATTGGAAATTTGAAAGATGTGAACTAAAAGCAGCAGTATTTTATGAAAATCCAGGTAGTACAGGAGAAGTTTTGAACAAATATCATCTAGGAAATAATGTATGGTAGAAAAAGAAAACATCTGCCACTTGGCTAACTTGGTAGAAAAATTAATTTCTAACTGTACTGTTACACCTTCAAAATGTTTAATGTTCTTACTTAGAGGATAATTGAATTATAACCCTAAAAAAAGGAGAGAATATCCATCTTTATAGTTTTCTAATATAGCAAGAGAAGAGGGGAGCTTAGTCCTTGAGATTTTGGGACAATATTTTAGCTTTAATTAGGCTTTGATCTTGACCATTACTTAAGGAATTCCTTGGTTCATCTTCAGGGCAATTATAACAAAAATATTTGGTTACAGAGGTCTCCTAATTGAAAAATCATTAGTCAGCTCGTTTCAGAATTCTTCTTCAAGATTTGTACTAAAAGCTCTGCTTGTTTTATCAGCAATCATGTCTGGTCTACCTTCATTCTCTAGTGTTTCGAATGAGGAAATTAAGCATTCCTGATTCATCACGTAATGCAGGTAAACTAATTAAAATTCCAGGGGAGAAAAAAAATCTGGAAGTTTATGCTTCAAGAGAAGATTGATATTTGAGGGGGTATAATATAACTTGGGAAAGGTGCTCAGACACCAGAGGAAAGGAAGGACAGCTGCGATTCATTTTCCATTTGAGAAAGGCCATACCGTCTTCTCAAAAGTGATTGAGCTTCAGAACAGTGCTATAGAATGCTTTGTTGAAAAGATTGATTCACATCAGTGCTGCTTAAAAAAAAAAAGCAGTTTCAAAGGAAAATCCACCTGAAGAACAGAGGAATGTTTACATCAAAGATGTCTGTCAGCTCACAAATAAACATTTGTAACTTTCTGTGGAAATAACATCTTCCTTTCTTTTCCAGAAAGTTTTAATTTTAAATATCCTAAATTGGTATGAATTTATATTGGTATAGATTCAAGAAGCCCAGCTCTAATTTTAGGCGGGTGTTCTCTGCGATTTCAGTGATCAGTGGCCTTGCTTGCTCTGACAGCCAGATTGTATTCCATATTCAAGGAAATTTGCAACTGAAGCAGCAGATTCCCTTAAAAATAGAGCTTCCTGGCTGTCTTCTTTGGAAATCCTGGAAGTGGCAATTAATATATGGTTATTGAAATTTTTATTCAGCGGAATCTTAAGAAGAAATTAACCTGCACCATCGACAGCTAAAATAAAGGTGGAGGTTACTATTGCGTGTAACTATTGGTTACTGCTTTGCAGATTGAAATCCGGCAGAATCAGGCATTTAATATATTTAATCCTCATTGCTGTGTATTCTGTATGATACCAAATAGCAATAACTTTTTAAGCCTCGCCTACGTCATTCACATAATGAAGTAAGTGTGAAGTCCTGTTTGCAGGTTGGTTGGAATTGCTGGTTGGTAGCAGATGTGCAAACGGAGCTCTTCTGCTTAGAGTAACCGATTTGCAGGATAGACTATGCATTCTCCTGAAGTACAGAGCCAGTCCTCCCGGTCCATGTGCGGTTGTTGAAGCCACCTTTTATTCAGTGAATGCTGGATTTTGTTGTCTTTGCCAAGATGTCCTCTTTATGTTCTTCACTGTTGCCTTGCAGTGGCTGAAAGATTTTTTTAGGTCAGTTTGTAGTCAGGAGCAATTAGGTGCTGTTCAGCAGACATCTGTCCTTCATATGCTAAGTAAGCAACATGGTACGAGCATCACCCTGGGTGCTGTGAAGGGGCTGACACTCCTAGTCAAGTCTCTTTCAGTGCCGATAAGCCTTGTCAAAACCAGCCCAACTTAAACAGTAGAATCAAACCTGAGTTAAATTTTGTCACTTTCATCACACTTATCTCTACGATTTAAAAGTAGAGGAGGTTATGATAAGATTTTATTTGATTTAACAGTGTTCGCATAATTCTGTAACATGCAAAACTAGCTTCCTCTCTAAATGTTTTTGGTTTTTTTTAGTGTATGTAATAACATTATTTCTCCATTCAGAGGGTATTTTTGGTTTCTTTCATGTTTCTGAAGTGCCAGTGTGCAGTGCCAGAAAACAGAGTTAAATCCTGAAATGACACTTTTATTTTGCAAGAACTAGGGTTTTTTTTAATGTAATTGCTCTATTATTTTTCCTATCAGAGTTCTTAAATATTTAAGGTTTGGTATGTGTGAGAGCAAAAGCTAATGAATCCAACTGATGTTTAGAGAAATATTGATAGAAAAAATTTTAAATGGAGGAGCAGAGACTTTCTTTGATTAACAGCAGAACTATTAATATTTTGTGATTTAGAGGAAGTAAACTAATATTTTCAAGGCAGAAGGTGTTAAATATAAACTGGAAAGTACTCAGGGAGCTGTGATCATTTTGTACAAACCAGTTCCTTTGGCTCCACCTGCAGTATATGCAGTTTAGTAAGAATTTCATAAGAGCATCGTAACCATCTATAAAAAGCAAAATCTGTTCTGTAAGCAGTAGATAAACAGTAGTGAGCTTTCCTTCATCTGGTGTAATGGACAAGAGAGATGTGGTTTCTACTGGCTGGACCCAGTTTGAGTGTACTTAACCATTTACTTACTCCTTGCATAGCCACCTTGTGAAACGCTGTTAGTTTAGCCACGGTCTGCGGTGCAGTTACGTTAACTTCCAAATCAGCTTCAGTCAGACGCAGTATAGCAATGCTCCTGTCACAAAGCTGTTAGGTCCTGCCAGAACCTGAAACTGTGGAGTGTGGTATGGCTGAAAAAAACCTGAGCTGGCTTTTCTGAGAACTTGGTTGAAACCTGCAGACTTGTTGGCTTGGCTCCACACTGAGTAAAGATGCCTGTAGTCATGCACATGTTTGAGTTAGAGGTGTAGAGTCAGTCTTGACCAAGGAGCAGTATTATCTAAATTTTCTCTACTCCTAGCACCCCATGTGCTTTTTCTCAGCATCAGTCATTTTACTCTCCAAATAACTTGATTTTGGACCCTAGTCTCGTTGGTCAGAGATGCATACAAATGAGTGAAGATGGAAGTTTTGCATCTCATTAAGAGTTGTGAAATGTTATACTAATATTTTTTCTGCATCTGTAAAATCTGCCCTGGGAAATACTTTCAATGTCTCAACTTAGTTGTTTTTTCTTTAAACCTGAAAAAGCTGTGTTCTGTCTGTCCATCATGTTTCACTGTTGTTTCTTCTTTGCAGGAGAAATTACTATGGTGGAAATTGGGCCAGCTTTAGTTTTTCAGGATTATTGTCCTGGATTAAAGAAAATCAGGTAAAAATTTCCCAAATGACTTCTTTTAAAATGAATTCTTGGTTGTTTGCATAATTTATTAAAATATATATTATCATAATGCGCTTTCTCTTTGGTAATGTGGTAGATCAAAGAGGTTTCTACTTTCCAATGGTACTGATTAAGATTTATCCATCTGGCCTGGTGTTCTAAGACTGTGATATGCCTGGTTTATTAGTAATATTATCTGAGACCAGACAGTCCAGTGCTCAGTCATACTTTTGGGGTTCTTTAATTTATGTTGAAGCAGCTCACTATTGTTTGGATTCTTGCCCAGAGAAGCTGTGGATGCCCCATCCCTGAAGGGGTTCAAGGCCAGGCTGGATGAGGCTTTGGGCAACCTGGGCTAGTGAGAGGTGTCCCTGCACATGGCAGGGGAGTGGAACTGTGTGATCTTTCATGTCCCTTCCAACCCAAGCCATTCTCTGACTCTAATTCCTTTCCCAGCACCTCCTGTAAATGATAATCTGGTCTTTTCCATTCCCTGTTTGACTGTTTTCCACTCTCTGATGTTTCAGTCCCTTTTGGTTGTCTTGTGTGCTTTCAGCTGATCCTTCTTAACTGTGAAAAAGGTAACTGTTGGATCCTTCCATTCAAATGTGCTGTGAACAGGACAAAAAGATTAATGCTGATAGTGCCTTTTTCAGTGACCAAAGTTTATTTAATTCATGACAGTGCACTAGGAATCTTCTGAAGAGGATGTTTATTTAGGAGATTGAGCACTTGGACTACATTAGCAAATGGATGTTAGTATTATTTACTGAAACATTATGAGCCTGTTGGTCCGTAGAAGATGGAACTTGTTCAGTTCAGTCTCATGCCTATTTATAACGTAGTCAGTGAGTTGCTCAATGTCAGAACTTAATATTCTCAGGGTTCTGTTCTATGATTTAGAGATTTCTGTGTGGACAGATTAATATAATACCCAAATCACTGTATTTTTTTCATATAGTCTCCTTTCGAAGAGTTTTCTCACAAAATTCGGAACTCACCTGGCTGTTGCAAACCTGTCTTTAGTACATTGTATTCAGAGTTATACTCAACTGTCTACTAGAAATGCTAAGCTCAAAAAATCTGAATAGAAAAAATATTAAGACAGTGAGTGCGGTTCTTTCTTTTATTTTTATGCAAGATGTTACAACACATTATTTGGGACTGTAGAAATTTATAGTTCCAGAGCAACTAGCACAGTACAAAATGTAATTTTGGCATTTTTCTTTGGAAGCAAAAAGCAGATATCACTGATGAATGTGAAGACTGGAGAAAACTGATCCTTGAGAATGAAGAAGTTATTTCTCTTACCAAGAATGATAAAACTATTGAACATGTAGAAGATTTCTGTTTTGCCGAGTAAGTAGAAATATAAAAATATACAAATTATTATTTACCTCTGGGTATATAAAGTTGTATTGTGCTTTTGGCCTCAAGCATTTCGCTATGCTGCCATATTGCATGTTGTCTCAAAAAGTAACCACGAGCTCTAAAGTGTTCTTCATGCCTTTGTGCTTTTGTTGAAGTCCTTGCACTCAGCTGAAACTAACTGATGCTTCTTAAACAATCTTATCTGGATGCAATATAATTTGTTTTCCAACTTTGTGAGTTGGTAATTTACTTTTGAGTAGAAGACAGTGTTGTGTTTGTAGGTGTTATTAGCAGTAGATAGCTGATGCACTACCATTTATAAATTTTTCCATTCTTAATTTGGCTAGCAACTGCTGTTTTCGTAGTTAAAAAGTTAAACTCATTAGTACATGTAAAATAAGTACCCAAGAGTAGGAAGACAGTTGGACAGTAGTACTGTAGCTGTAAAAGACTTAATTATGCTAAAATGATAAAGTAATATTTGCCCTTCAATATTTTTATGTTCAGTGGATTTAACTTACTCATTAATCAGTGCTTACCAGGATGCTTTAGAGGGATTGCCCTGTCAAAGGCTCCTAGTAGTATAATGAGTCTTTTTGGGCTGTCACCTTCTTTCTGTTTTTTGAAGTATGGTAACTCAACTCTTACTTTACATACAATATGTAAAAAATACATGCTTATTTTGAAATACATTTACTTCTGTGAGTGTTTGTTGCAGAAGCATGTGAAGAACAGTATACCATCTTAGGACTGAGTGTGTGGTACCTATCTTTTAGTTTGGTATTTGTAGAGGTATGTCTGCATTAGAAGAAGTTAAGAATACAAACTTAATTTTTTCTTTAGATTTTTAAATGGAAGTATGATACTTTGTTGTATGTAAGCCATGCAGAAGGTAAGCTTTTCACAGTGTTGTATTATTGAAAATGAAGAACATCTAAAAGTAACTTGTGAAGCAGTAATGTTGAATAGTGTGTAAGCATAGCAATAATGAATGGAAATTGTGTGGGCTTCACTTGAAAACTGAACTATTTCTTTGTATTTATTTATCATTTTTATCCTTTGAATTTGGCGCTGAACTAAACACTGTTCTGAATCCCTGAAAGGTTCTTTGGGATAGTTATGTAAGTTTAACTTTGAGTCCCTTAGATAATATCATAGGTAGCTGAATGAAACGTTGACAGATATTCATATAGAAACATGTATTTCTTTCTGTAAAAATCATAGGTAGGGAAGAAAAGAAAAAAAAGTGTGATTATACTAATACAGTCTGAAGGCAGACTCAGAAAATTCCGAAGGTCCATACTGAATAGAAATGGCTGCTTGACTGTGTTGCAGATAAAAATGTTATGCTTGTTTTAAAGCAGTATCAGTTGAATATTGTAATTGTAATCCTGTTGCTACAATAAATGCTGTTTAGAACCAGTATTAAATCACATTAAAGCTTTCATAGTATCTTAACTTTGTGTATGATATTCCTAAGAAGATGTGATGTTGACTGATGGCCAGCTGAAAGGTGAATCCCCAAGCACGCGGATTTCACACTTTATAGAAGTGAGCATTATACTTGAGTCAGAACAAAATAGAAGATTGTACTTTTAAGCACTTAACTTAGCCTGGCAGTACAATGCTATCTGTCTTGATTAGCACCAAAATAACCCCAAACCCCACAGAAAATAATAGTAAGATTAATAAACCTGGCAAAGAAAAAGTTTTCCAAAATAACTTAAAACTTTCTGAGATAGTCAATTATTGTGTTTCTGACAATTTACACGTTCTGGCTAGATTCTGTTGGTTTTGCTTAACTTTTATAACTCCTATGAAGTAACCATTAAACATTTATTTTGAAAGAATAAACAGCTGGGTAGCAGTATAATATACACAGTGCAAATCTGAAATGAATGGCCTTAGAACAAAGTGCATCCATCAAAGGAAAAGAATACTGTGTCTACAACAAGCTGTATTGAAAAAAGGCAAATGGCTGAAAAATAAATAGTGAACACCTGTGCTGAATAAATTAACCAGCTGGTTGGCAATTTTTCATTTGACCTATCTGAAGGGGTTGCTGTTACAAGGCATTAATAAGACACATTCATTTTAAGATATTCCTTTGTTAGTACCATTAATTGATGAATGGTGGAAGATAATATTCTAAATTTACACAACAATTTGTCTGCAGATGTATTATTTTTTTTCTGAATTGTCTGTACAAAAGTTCAATTTGAGAGATTTTTATAGACAGTTCTTACATTATTCAGGGATATTTGTTCCTATAGGAAGGATGTCATGAATTTAGATTATATACAGTTTTTAGGTTTTCATTATGAAAATTGTAGAGCTGCAAATCGTGCAGATTTACGTATTCGTTATCAAGAATTGAACAGAGATTTGAAATAGGTAAATATAACATTTCTGTTACACTGCTTTTCAGACAAAAAAAAAAGACAATGCGTTGTGAATCCAAATTTTATTTTGATTTAAAAAGTAACAATCAAGTGTATTTAAAATGAGATTGGACTGTACATTGAGGTTGGGAGAAGGTAAAAAGAAAACTTGCCACTGATTTTTTTGTGTTATAAAAAGCTTTAGGATGAGTTAAATAAGAGCTTCATTCTTAGTTATTGCAATAACGGCAACACCTTTTGCAGTTTTCACAAATGCCACATTCCAAATTCCTAAAAAAAACCCCAAAATCCAAACAGAACCCCAAAATTTAATTGACTTTAATTTGTATTTTTAGTAGAGGTTACTTTAAAAAAAAATTGACAAAGTGCTAAATTTTTCTTTGATATTTTATAGTTATTTAGTGCTTACAATATGAAGCAAAAAGACATAATTAATGTACAGAAACAGACTTCTTTCATTAGTGCTTCCTTATATTATTTCCTGTATTCCCCAGGGCAATAAGTGCTTCCTGGAGGCTGTGCACAAGCTGAGAGACCTGTTCCAAACTCTTATTTTCATGAGCCCATGTGAGTTCCCTGACTTCGTAAGGGAGGAACAACTTTTAAAGGATACGGGGGGCTTTTTCCCTCTTTTTTTTTTTTCCCTACAGATATGTGAGGGAGCGTTTTTATATGTATCCCGAATAACTCCTTGCTGTTCAGTGAATTTTAACCATCCTGTTAGTCATTGAAATTTTGTCCTGTACGTTAGCGGGTCACCTTTAAAATCATCGTTCATTAGTTTTCAGCCAAGATTAAATTGTTTATTCAGTGCATTAATGGCTGGTGGTATGAAGATAAAAAGATAGTGTGAAATTATTGCTGAACTCCCTTCACTTACAATGACATTGATTAGATTCATCTCAGCTGGTAGCGCAAACTAAAATTCTAAGTTCAAAAGTACTAGTTTCTAAGGTAGATGTCATTGAAGTTCAAGATAAAAAGAGTAGATGAGATTAAAAGTGGAAGTCTGCCTTATAAGAGGAATTTTAAAGAATAGTGTCATGAAAAGGAAGTGGACTACGCAGAGTAAATGTTGTGTGGTAATGTCCCTCCTCTACCATGCACAGATTGGTAACCCTTGCATAAAAATAACTGCTACAGGAGGGAACTGTGTTCTCTGTGTCTGTTACTTGAACTAGGAGTTAGAACGCAAGGTCGGGGTTTAAGAAGTAATCGGAAAGTTTTGCTTAAACTTCAGGTCCAAATTGCTGCCTTCTCTTGTGGGCTTGCTATAAGAATAGTTGCAAAGTAGTCTTGTGTAAAGCATTCTGTTTTCTTGAGTGAGTTAGATTCTTAAAATATCTGAACTTAAGGACTTTAGTGCAATTTTTCATTTCAATTTCAAAGGGTTTTTGTAATCCATAGGAAAAACCTAGTCAAATTGGTTTACTGTTCCTTTATCAAAACGCTGCATTTCTTTTGTTTACGTAGCTTTGTGTTGTGTATCACCGGGAGGGTTTTGTTTTTCCTTTTAAGTTCATTGAATCTTTTGAGTCCATGTAAAATAAGAACCCCAATTTTTGTTTGTGGTTTTTTGGTTTGTTTGTGGGTTTTTTTTTTCCTTTAGCAAAAATACTCCTCTTGACTTACAGCTTTGCAGCCAAAGAATTGAAATTCTTTAGTGGGTGATGCACCTGATTTGGCCAGGATAAAGAAGTTTTAAAGCTTTTCATAAAAATGCTCGAAGGTTCCATTCTGGCACTGACTCAAAATTTTAAACAAGTTTTTAAGACTTCTTAAAAGACTTTTTTTCCCTCTTCTTCCCCTTATGTTTTTAATCAGTCAGGATTCAGCTGAAGATGTTGAAGAAGCTGGTGCTCTGCCAAAGCTGCCTGTCTTTGGAGCCTCTGGTGCCGAGGGAGTTGCTCAGGAATCGGAAAAAGAGTGCCCAGGGATGGAGAGTGCCTTACCGGAGGCGGAGAGCGCCTTACCGGAGGCGGAGAGCCGGGAACCAGAAAAGGCTCCTGGCACTGAGCCAGCAAGTGCAATGGAAGGGAGTGACGTGGAAATAACCTCTGAGAATGGCAGTTCACAGAGTACGGCTTTAGGCGAGTCCACCCCAGAATCAGGAAGAGCTGAAGCTGCACCCTCAGAAACTTCTGCCCAAGAACCAAAGAAAATTACATATTCCCAAATTGTTAGAGAAGGCAGAAGGTTTAATATTGATTTAGTTTCCAAGGTAGGAACTGCATGACTCTTTTCATATAAATACATTTACTTTTCTTAAAATGCTGGAGTTTTAAAAAGTCTTCAGTGTTGCAGAGGGCTGACCCAGTACCTTTAAGGGAAAAAATTACTGATGAATTCCAGAAGTTCTGACAGAGGAGTAGTCATCAAAGCAAGACTAGTAATTTACGTTGGTTTCTCTCTGGCAGTGGGACACAGACTTTCTAGTAGTTTCCTAGTTAGTGTTCCAGAAAACCTTTATGTTGAAAATTCCTATGTCATCTTGCAAATTCTGTTACTCAGGGCCGCAAGACTTGAAGCATGTTTAAACTAATTTCCAATGCTTTTCAATTCAGATGTATGTCTTCTGTTAATAGTTACATTTCTGTCCTTTCAGTATTTCATAATAGATTTGTAGCTTATAGGAGGAGTAAAGGTAGACAGATTATAAATTAATATAACAGAATATGACTAAACCTTAACAGGGTGTTTAAGGAATTTACATTTAGAAAATGGAACATGAGAGTTTCAGGTAATTTAAGAAACAAGTAGTGATGGTTTAAATAGACAGCATCATGTACTTTACTGATATTAGGAAATGAAGGTTGTAACATACAGTTTTCAAGGATATATAGCATACAATACAAGGAAATTATCCAAGATGACAATATGGAAAATTGGCTAAGGCTTTGACTCCCAGATTGATAAAACTAAACGAGCAGCAGGCTGACAGCTTCTCCTGTTCTCTCCTATGGACTTGCTTCTCCCTTTCTCTCCTGTGGACTGTTTTGTCTCCTCCATTTGTATGGTCATTTCAGTTCATTTCGTATTTTGCACATACTACGTCTTGATATTCTTTTATTCAGGTTTTACTTCACTGTGTGTACAAGTAAATAGCTATAGAAAACACCTTACAAACGGACACCGTTGATATCGCTGTTTTCTTTTGGTGTAAGAACCTTCTCTTTACTCACGGTTTTCTTTTTTCCTTCACCGCGCAGTTGCTTTACTCCCGAGGCCTGTTGATTGACCTTCTGATTAAGTCGAACGTTAGCAGATACGCAGAGTTTAAAAATGCAACGCGAATTCTCGCCTTTCGAGAAGGAAAAGTAGAACAGGTATTGTAAAATAATGTGTTGCATATGTTTAATCTCATCTTTTTAAAGTCAAGAAACTTGAAATAGGTTTCTTGAGAGTTTTGTAACAATAAACTAGTATTTTTTTCTTAAGATTATGATTTTCATTTAATTTCTGCTATTGCAGGGCATTTGTATATATAAAAATACTGAAAAAAACCCTAGCTAAAAAAAAAGAATGTGCAGTCCAGCAAATATTTAAACCATGATCAACTTGGCAGTTCATTCTTAAAGATTCACAGGTTTTAGGCTTTCAGATTCTTAGCATAGACTTGACTTGTCTCTCTGCTACTTACAAGAGATGCCATTGGTATGATAATGGCAACAGAAGATTTTGGCACAGTTATTTAATACAAACTTTTTGATTAACTCTGCGGTCAGAGATGCAAGTGAAATTGAAAGAAAATAAAAAGGGGAAGAGGCTGAAAAAGATTTTTAAATATTTTTATTGTGGAAAATTGGCAACTTTTATTATAGTTGTAAAAAAAAACAATGGAAAGAAGTATGTCAGAAAATAACTATAATAGAAAATAGTAATTGAAAATATTTGTTAAGTAATCAGACTATAATGTTGCTTGATGGTTTTCCTATCCAGAGTGCGGAAAGAAACTGAAATGATTAAAAAATATTTTCCAGGTACCTTGTTCTAGAGCAGATGTTTTCAACAGCAGACAGCTTGCTATGGTGGAAAAGAGAATGCTAATGAAATTTTTGACATTTTGTTTGGACTATGAACAACACCCTGATGAATACAAAGGTAGTGTTTCTTTGAGCAGTGTACACTCTCTTTTTAGGAGTTCATTCAGTTATGCACAATTTTGATAGCTCTCTGGTGTTTTCACACAATATATTTTTATGAATTCATTTCCAAAGTATGCTTTGACCTTTTCATGACCTTTTCACTTCAATGTTAAATTGTTCTTCTTGAGCACTTGCTCTTCTAGTTCCCACATCATTTATTATTTACATTTTTCTTTAACAGCAAAATTTTATATTGCACAAGGTTACAAAATGTTTTTTATCATTTTTAGGTGTTTTCTCCCCCCTCCCAGGGATTTTTCAATATGGTGTGATGTACCTGATTTTTCTTTTCTCTTTTTTTGGTTAATATGTAAGTCTTCACAATATGTTACAACAAAATCGGAAATGGAGAAAATGGAATTTTTTAACTTTTGAAAGTAAATGTAATTTAATGCCTTTTTAGTTGCAGAGGGCAAGTTCAAAGTGCCTTTATCAGCTGTTGGCTTATGTAGACAAGAGAAAATCTGAATAGATTTGAGCCCTAATGTGCGAAGAATAATGAGCATCAGGTCAAAGAGGAAAATTGGCTAACAGAAGAAAGGTGATGAAAAACCTCTCTCTGCTTTGGATTTATGCACCTCAGGTTTACAGAGAATGAAGTGATGTTCTCAGTTGTTGGAGTTTAAAAGTAAACTAAGGCAAAAAAGGAGAACTCTGTCAAAAAGAAATAATGAGGAAAGAGGAATAGTTAAACTATTGATGTAAGTTTCAGGCTGAAGCGTATCAGTGCTTTTGTAGCTTGACAGTAGCTTGGCTAGGCAGTATTTCTGAAAGAATCTAATGTTAGAAAGAAACAATTGTTAAGATACTGGTAGTGGTTCAATTACTTGAACAAGACCCTTAGATTGGGTACAAACATTAGAGAAAATTTTTTTAGACATATGCAGGAGAGAATTGTTCAGTATCAAGAATGATCTGGTCAGATTAGGAGAAAGAGTCTGTAATGAACTCCAGAAAATCCTGAAGGGGTTGAAATTCATTAGACTGAAGTGGTTTATGAATTACAGGTAATTTCATGTTTGTTGTTGCTGGAAGAAATGAAGGTGCTCAGAGTGAGAACATAGGTGCTATTTAGAAAATAAGTAAAAAAAGGAGATGCCACATCAATTTTAACTGAATCCATAGATTCTTGTACCTAAATGACATTAGATTTAATTTACTTCCAGAGACAGTTAAACAGATTTTGGTCCTGCATTTTAAAATATCCTGGGAAATAATTGGGAATATTTTGAGTCAGACTTCAGAAATAGAGCAATTTTATTACATTCGTGGGAAGGCAGACTTTTCATAGGAGGAGTTCATGATAGTGGAGAATTTTTTTTAAAGCTTTTCTTCTGAAATTTGGACTTGGGTAAGAAGTCTGAAGTGATGAAAAACTTGAGAATTTTTTTAGGAAGATAAAGCAAAAAAACCCTGTCACATGACTTCCTGCATGGCTCTATGAAGGGTGGAAAGATCCTTTTGTAATGAAACAGTGGTTGACTCTGGAACGGAGTCTATAGCTTGATAATACTAGTCTCAGCATTGGTGGAAGTGTTTCAGAATTACTTAGGAATTTATCCACGACTGAAATAAGCTTAAGTGCAGATTTCTAAATAGAATGAAAGTATGCTATTGTTTAGATACAGTCTTTTCCTGGAGAAAAAAAAAAATTATATCGTTCTTAATTGAATTAAAATTTTTCAGAGGTGTATCGGTGACATGCAACACTTGCATTAAACATTTCCTGAAAGGCTTGTGTTTCTTTGGATTTCAAAATGTGTCACCAATCGTATTCATTTAAAGGGGAGATACGCTTCCTCAGCCCTGTCGGCTTTGTGTCTCATCCATGCTTGTTTGTTGTGAGCAAGTCATCAATTTGAAATAAATAGTGCACCTTCTCATCTTTGGGTTAAGGCACTGTGTGAATGGCTTCTCTGCATATGAATATACACTCCAACCATATCAGTATGGATTCAGCCGTGCTGTTCTTGAATGGGTGTCGCTCAGGCATCACGTTTTGGGTAATTCACCGGAAACAGCGTCCCAAGGCACGTCAATGGATTTTTGTCCACAGCTGCTCACTTGTCTCAGATGGTTAAGAAGTGAGTTTAGATCAAGTCTAACATAATGAACAGATGAAGCCTTATTTAGAGGCTGCTTTTTAGACTGTTGGAGACCTATATAATTGATTTGCATTATTTTGAAATATTTTAATGGGATGATATTTCTGTCTTCTGAGAAAATTCACTTTATGGGAGTAAATTTTTTTACTTTGTTGGATTGTCCATTTTCAGCAAGATGTTTGCTGAAAAACTCCAATGATTTTGTTTATTTAAATACAAAAGAACTTATTCAAGTTGAAGCATGGAAGAAAACATAACTCATACTATACTCTTTACCTAATTTTACTTTTTTCTCAGACTATGAAAGCAGTACTTTTGCTGAGTTCTTAAGAACACGGAAGTTAACACCCAGCTTGCAGCACTTCATTCTTCACTCCATTGCAATGGTTTCGGAGACTGATTGTAGCACTATTGAAGGTCTTCAGGCAACAAAAAAATTTCTTCAGTGTCTTGGCCGCTATGGCAATACACCATTTTTGTTTCCTCTCTATGGTCAAGGAGAGATTCCACAGTGTTTCTGCAGGTAAGCTTAACTTTTCTAATACTGCCTTCAAAAAAGAAGTCTTTGGTAACCAAGTGCTGATAGATATTATTCAATAGAAATCATCTTGTTAACAATTTCATGTCGCTTTTATTTGCTTTATATTTTAATTGGCTATGAAATTCCTCCCCTCAAAAAAAAAAAATAGGAAATTACGCTACTCTCATAATTGGAAACAATTTTAATTTTGTTACAAATGCAACTTGTAATAGCTGGGTGTTGCGGTGGATGCCTATGGAAGTAAGGACTAGGAAATGAGGAGGAGGTAATTTAGCTCGTGCATAGCTATCCCTTTTTAAAATTGACAGAGGAGACTTGGAGCAGTGTCTGTCCAAAAGGATGACTGTGCATTTTGGTAGCTTGAGAAAATCTGTGGTTTAGTCTTCCTGAAGTTACAGGAAGATCCATGTTTTCAATTTGTGTTACTAAGTAATGCCGAGAGTGCATCTACCATTCATAGGTAGATATTTAATAATGAACTGGATTTTTCTGAAAGAAGCAAAATTGTGCCACGTGTCCAGTTTATTATTAAATAAAAACCATTGTGTAATTCTTTCACCTTTGTTACATCACAGACTTATACAAACAGGGCAACTGGTGAAAAATCATCTCCTTATTCTCTTGGCATCATTTTGTAGATCTGTAGGGACCACAAGCTGCCACCTATGACTTGAACAGCAGGAGATCATGAAGCCCTGTTACGCTGAGCTCTATACAGACAGCAGCTTTACATTGCAACATCTTAAACAGCAGCCATATGTTCTCCACTGTTTGAGCCCTAGACAGTAATTAAAACAAAAAAACCCCTATTGATTCCAGGTAAAACAACATCCACTTCAACCCCTTAACTTGAACTGTGAGCAATGAGAATGTCGTCTTCAGCATGACCCCCAAGGTGTGCTAGGGATCGTAGTTCTAGCAAAGGAGTTGTTGACGGATGCTTTCAGGGGCCATAAAGAATACATGTGCAGAGGGTGGGTGGTTTTAATTTTGAGTTGTTTCCAACAGTTCAACTGGCTTTTAAAAGGCTGAGGGTTTTTTTAGTCTTTTCTTTTGCTGGCAAGCAGTCTTTCCATCTGCTCTATGTGGGTTTTTAATGTAGTAACCTGTAGGTTTGAAGTAAACATTAGCTCTGTTTAAAAAAAGCAGTATTGCATGGTGAGACCATTTTGTTTTCTGAGTGATATATTTGTGTGTGTATATATATATATATTTTTTTTAACTATCAGTGTGAAGTCTTACTGCTTTGTTTTTTGTTAGTGCACAAGTTCTGCTTTTTACAAGTGTGCTACTACTAAGAAATTCTGCTTTATAGCATACTGTTGGACATCATCTTCCTGTCTTGTCTGTATGATAAATTCTGGTTTTCTTCTCTGTACCGGTACTTAAATTACTTCTAGAAGAATGGCCCTAGCAGCTTGAGCCTATCTGGCAGTGTCTAGGATGGATACAATTATATGTTGATGGAAACATTCTGAAGTAATTATCATAGCTCGTGGAAGGTATCTGTAAAGGAGCTGTTTGACACCAGCAACTGGCCGTATTGTGGAAGGTCTTATTTGGCCTTAGCAGCTAATGAAGGCCATGTGGAATTGTCCTGTATGATGAATATCCATAGATTACCTAATGTTTCCGTTAGTTCATTAGACAATTACCCATTGTTCTGTACTATATTGAGTAGAAATGTTGTTTGGTGACTTCATCGTTTGTCAATAGTCTTTCATCTGTGCCTTGAAGGGTATTTGTGTGGAGATTTTAAAAAATGTGGACTTAGGTAATTAGGTGCTGGGAAAGACAATTTGTGAAAAAGAATTGGTTTTAGGTAAGTGCTCGGACAGTCATGCAATATGACTTGTGTTCATAGATTTTATGGATGTCTCCCTCTCTTTATAGGACTTCATGTGGGACCAGGTATCTGTATGTGACCAACAGATTAATGAATCAAAAGATGATCAGAGCTGTGATAGTAGCACAAATTTTGCAATTAGACCTACCTTGGCTTCAAATACCTGGGGGGAAAAGTAGATTTAATAATTAAAATTGAAATTAGGATTTTAGTTCTATTTTTTCCACTGTAGGTTTTTCTCAATATCATTTATCTTGTATTCTTGAAAGCCCTTTAGCTTTACTTTGTTCGACAGCCAGCACATGTAATTTTCTGATCCGTAGCAGCAATGTATTTCAAGAGTTAGCAATGATGGTGTCTAGAAGTCTTATCAATATTCTTATCAGAAAATCTTTCTGTGGTCACAGTAATTCTTCAGATGGCCTGGACTTTCTATTTATGCCCATTGATAACCACTTTTTAGTTGTTGTTTTTTTTTTAATTGTGTGTCTTACAATAAGGACAGTATTTTAATAGCTGAAGCAAATTACTCTGTCAAACCAAGAAATAATGATAAAGGTTTATATTACAAACATTCTAATACAAAATAAAGTCTAAATGTCTTTGGTTTTAAGTGAACAATTTAGGAGGCAATCACAGGTTTTTTTGAGATTAATTACAATTTTTATATGTGGTCTGTCTTGCGTATTATGTCTTGCTAAAACCGAGCAATATCTGAAGAGTACTGTTCAGACGAGATAGTAGAGTGGTAATGCCACAACCCATACATCATACCCTACAGTTTTTATCACCAGGTTATCAGAGTAAGGTGTCACCTGTTCTGTGATTTCTAACCACCGTTCTATATTCTGTTTTAATGTAAACCTCTTAAGCGTTTCTTGCAGCCAGTTACACTGTGTGTTCTCATCAAGGCTACTGTTATAAATGGCATGCATGCATATTTATGTGAATGAGTCAAAGACATTTGTAAGTCACATCCTTGCATTCTAAATGAATTCTGCATAAACAGTACAACGTTTTATAACTGCTGACGACACTTGAGTGAGTAAAAGCGGTGTTAGTTCTTTATTGGTTTAAACAGGTATGGTTTAGGAGAGAAAATTAAACTTTTATATCACTGTAATGTACTTCCCAATATGTCGAGGTACAGATGTGAGATTTCTATCTCCATAAATTGGATTCGTGGTACAAGGAAGGTCATTGGAAGCCTCATGCTGTTCTGAGCTGACGAGCAGCAAAAC
The DNA here is from genome assembly GCA_011057875.1 of Pterocles orientalis. Taxonomy (NCBI): domain Eukaryota; kingdom Metazoa; phylum Chordata; class Aves; order Pterocliformes; family Pteroclidae; genus Pterocles; species Pterocles orientalis. The sequence continues at coordinate 492,703 of WKFP01014125.1, read as the reverse complement.
TTCTCCTGGGCTGTGGAACAGCTTCCTTTGGTTCAAACTTCTTGGTATGAAGCTGTTATGTCTCTTCCTTTGTAATGAAGTAATAGTATCAAGCAGCCCTTTACATTTGATATGATAAACATATGATGGCAAAACTTCAACATGTAAGGCAGCTAGGGAAACCAATGTGTGTTTTGCAGTTTGCTGTTAACATGTTTGTTTCAAATGTGTGATACAGCTTTCGTTTTCTTGAAAAAATGTCACAAAGAAAAACTATAATTGGGCATCACTGTAAACTGTAAGGTTTCAGTGATACAACATTCAGAATATTGAGTGATTTTGGTGGGTTTTTTCCTATTTTTTGGAAACATTGGGAAATATCCCAAATAGTTTCTGATGTAGGAGGTTAATGTTAAAATTTTCCTTTGTAACTGGGAGAAAAAAGATATTTGACTTAAAAATCTGAAATAGTTGTCAAATATGAGGACATTAACTCTTCTATGAACTAGGAGACGTGATTTAAGCTAAGAAAGAGGCAAGTCATAGTAAAACAAGTTTTTCCTTATAGCTTTTGCACGTTGTACGAAATTCCTCTTTCGTAACATGAATCTCCTTTCTTTCCTTCCAGTTTTTGAGAAGCAAAAACTTTTTGTGGTTTTGGAGAGTGTTTGGAAGTGCTATTTTACAAATATTCTTTCAGATAGTTCACTTGTACAGTTCAGCTCAGTGAAATAAGCATCTTATTTTCAGTTTTCCTTTGAGAGGAGATCTTTCTGGAAGCTTTCAGTTGTGATTTTCTTCACCCGTGACCAGTGTTTAATGAATGGCAGCTGACAGGTCAGTTGTAGGCTGCAGCCTCACTTCTGTGATTTTATTTTTTTTTTTTTTCTAAGTGCTTGCTTTCTGAAATGAATTTTGGGGGAAACCGTGCGTAGTTCCTCTTCAGTTTGGTTTCAGATTCTTTTTTCTGGACTCTTGCAAATATGAACCAAATAGGAAGAAGACTTTTTGAGAAGAAGTAGTACAGTTTTTTCCCATTGGAATTGGAGGCGGTACGCTGTCTGTCATCTCATAAAGGTTCCGGGGGGTGATGCATCATGTGTCTTTTTTTCTCTTTGTTAAGAGTCATCCAAGAATCGCCATGTGGTTGTGGTGATAGGTGCTGAGATGGTAGAGTGTCTTCAGTTGCTTTGCCGTAGGCATTAGTGATTCACTGGCTTTTATGGGGAGCCAGTTAGTGACTTGCATTTCCTATAAGAAGGCTTTGAACTTGTACACTGTGTATGTATTGGGTGGGCAGTGTAGCCTTTTTTTAGTAGTTGCTACAGATTCTGGCTGAAATGAGTCATTTTTGTGTCAGTGCCAGTGACAGTAGTAGTTTTGTGATGGAGGAAAGATCTGATTGCGATGGTTCATCTCTTTCAATCCCTGTATTTACAAGAAGATTAAGAGTCCAGGCTGAGATATGATGGATTGTGTAATTGATTTGGAAGCTTCTCGTATATATTTCAAAAATTAATAAGTTTTTCCCCTTACATTTGAGCTATTATTTGCTACAAATGTCGAAGCTTTGGAGGTAGTCTCAGGTACTTTAACACTTCCAATTATGTCCCTGTTACAATCTCTAGGAAGGTTTTAGTGTTCTGAAATCAAGACTGGACTTTAGGAAACCTGACTGCACTAAGCACTTAGAACTGATATATTAAAAATATAGTGTAACATCTTTTTCATTTGAATCTACACGTGAGTATCATGTCTCTACATGTAAGCAGTATGAATAACTTCTGTATGTTAATTGTATGATTTTGCATATTAATGAGAAATTCAAACAGTGTTAATTCCTTTTGGTGGTCAGATATGACAGATTTGCAGTGTGAAAGAATCATGGGTGATTTAAAAACTTAAGCTGTGTCTGAGGTATGAGTTCAGTCCTACATTTCAAAATACGTAATTTTCGTATTTATGTAACTCTTATCACTTAAGATTATTCTGTGTCTTTGGACCTGAAAATTTTTTTACAGTTGCTGACAGCTTGTCAGTATTACTTGGTTTTTACTAAAATACTGAATATTAAGAGTAGCTCTAATGCTGTTTTCTTCTTAATTGTTTTCACTTGCATTTCAGTGAAGTAATAAAACTTTTGATGTAGTTTGGCTTTTCAAGACAAACTTGATATATTTCTTCACTTTGTTGGCAGATGAATGTAAAACGGGCAAGTGTAGTTAGTGTGACTGTTTGTAGGATCAGTTGTTTGTTTTTCCCTCTAAGGAGAAGCTCTTGGGATAAACATCAGGGAAGTGAGATAATCCATCATTCTGAGACCTGTTCACTGGACAGATTGGTAAAGTAACTCAATAATCTTCATTTTTTTCAGGTTATTCACAGATCAGTGAGCATTGTCATTAATAAAGCTATGGAATGCTTTTGTGTCCTTGCCCACATTATTTCTCAGAATTTGACAGGAAAAGACTTCTAATTTGGAAATAACCTTTGTTGTGAAATGCATTTGAAGTGTATGAAACTTTGACAGTACCTTCCCATTTTAGTTTTTCTCTGTCTTCTCAAGGAGATGTCAGTTCTTTGTTTAAAAAAATATTTACAAATATGAGAGCTTTTCTGCTCCTTATTTTACCGAGTAGAAATACGGTGCTCTTCACAAGTTTATACCTCGTGAAGGCCTTCAGCCATATCACATGGGAGGCTCTGAATCACACAAATGTTGTCAAAGTGTATTGATTTCAGATCTCTAACTAAGCATGGAAAAGTTTTCAGTCAAGGAATTGTATTTATAACAGAGGTTAGAATATACCCTGTAGTTTAGGAAAAAGAAATGTAACATTACATATTGAAAAAAGGCAGAAAACAACTGACACTGTCCTACTCTCATTCTTGATCATTCTAGCTTCGTTTTACAGATGTATTTGGAACTTAAAAGCACAACATACAAATGCTATAATGAGGTGATATGTCAGTAATTATTTGGTTTAATAATGAAAAACAATGATCATAATACAAAGGAAGTATATCTAATACATTATTTGGTCTTATCTCTTAGTCTCTTAAAGAGTAAATTATTCTCTGCTTGTGTGAGGATGTGCAGATTCTGGCTTATATATTCTTCCTGAGAATTATGACTCAGACACAGAATTTGTCACAGCATTATCAGAAGATCCATGGAAATGACATGAATGTTTATGATTGGAGCGAATCTGGGATGTAAATGCAGATGTAATTTAGCAGAGTCTGTTTTCATTAAACTAGAAGACAAAGGTAGCTTCCAAAAAGTTGCTAAGTGAGTAAAATAGTCCTTGAATTTCATTGAGGGTTAAGATAACTTGAATTTTTATGTCGTTTCTGGAGGCAGAGAACACATAAATGGGTTTTATAGATGAGCTAATGCTTAGTGACTGGTTTCTAGTCGCTCATTTTTGTGTCTGCCCTACGGTCCTGATCTCCCGAGCTGCTCTTTGAGGGCAGAACTGTTGTATAATTTCAGCTAAACGACCTTGTGCGGGGAACAGCTTCTTCTCTTACAAGGTCGATAGAACTTAGAACCAGGCAGGTCTCATACTTCACCTTCCATAGAGATTAGTCTTCAGAGGCTGCTTTGTAGTTATCTACCATCACAGTAGTACAGCAACCACTGAACTTTCTTTTTATTTCTTTTCATTCTGTGCAGTGATTTCTTAAAATTTCCACAATGCTTTAACATTCACTTCACCCCTATGAGTGTGGTGTTGAACCAAAACTCTTCTATTCACAGCCAGTGTTGTGGTTCAGAAGTAGACTTCTGGTTCAGAAGTTACTTGAAGCTAAGCAGCTGCTATCCCTAAGCAAATTTTTGTCAAATAACCATGCACATGTGTTAGAACTTTTTTCTGTGGTTATTGTATTTGTGCAACTTCATTGTTTCTTAAACAAGGATTTTTGTTCTGTGGTTGTTTTAAATGTGGAAAATGGGAAATTAGGTTCATAGTTGAATGCTTGTAGAAGAGGGTAGCTAACAAGTGTGCATAATTACAGCAAATTTCTGGGGTGTTAATGACTTTCAAGTGCATTATTAGATAAACTGGGCTCTGTTTTTTTATTTAAGGAATTTTTTAATGCCTACAACTAAGCTACTATTCCACCACTTCTAGACTCTAAACAACTCATCTACAAGGGTTATTAGTAACTTCTGTTAGTCATAAGTTTGCTAATAGTGCAGTTGCTTAAATTACTAACAGTTTGTTAATGGGAACAATGTATTAGCAGAACTGTTTTTTAACTGTTGCCATTTTATTTATTTGATTTGTTTGTATTCTACTTTTTAGTGTTTTTAGAACATACAACAATATTGTAGGAAATGATGAAGTTCTAGGGACCTTTCAGGAAACACAGAATTTAACATACGAACCAGGTCACAACTTGCTCTGTGTGTAAAAATAAATGGAAAGAGGACAGTTCATTAATTCAGCCCTTGGCATATTTTTCTTTGATCTTTCTCCAAAGCTTGCTGTGTTGTACATGCAGTATTTGTCTTTAAGGAGGGAAGCAAATAGTTTTTTGCTGTAAAAAACTGTACAGCTTGGGAGAAAAATATTCAATTTTTTGAGTAGTCGCTCCATGCATTTTAGAAAGTAGAAGAGAAACTATATGCTAGAAATAAAAATTACTTTTTTTGTGTGAAACTATGTGATATGGTTTTCCGAGTCTTTTCTGTAGTTCTGAGAATGAACTGAGGGTAAGTCTGTAATTTAAGGGTGTTCATGGTCTCTCTGTGTTGAAAATCAAGATGTCAGATGGAGAGACATTCTGTTTTTGTTCAATTAATATCGGAGAGCATTACATCAAAGCAGTAAACTCCTCTTGTAGCAACAGATGCAGCAACCCTGAAGCCTATTTTCTCTCTTGTTACATTAGTGTTTAATTAAAGAAAACAACTAGTTGGAGGCAGTTACTTTCTGTGAAATGTAATGAAGATTTATTTTGTAAGTGACCTTCCCTGTATTAGCTGAATCAGTAATCAGTAAAATTAATAATCAAATTATATACAAACTCATAAATCATTGTGAATATGCTGTCAAAAATCCAGCTTTTCATATGTGCTATTGTTTCACAGCTGTATTAAAAATTACAACTGCTGATTCTTGCCACGATGGGAACTGAAATGGCATTTAAAGGCTGAGTATGATGGAGGGCTACCAGGCCAAAAATTTTCACAACTGTTAATTTAGCTGTAATATGATTTGATGTCACCGGGGCAAAGTTGAAGTGGAGTACAGTGTTGTTGCTATCTTTCAGCAAAACTTGAATTATTGGTGTAGGCAGTCGCCAGTTAATTAGAGTAATATCAGTTTAAATGTCTGTCATTTAGGGTTAATGGTATCAAAGAGTTGCCTTGTACTTGAAGTACAGTCAAATCATCTTGAATAGCCTATTGTATGAAGGTAATGTTAGCACAGTGATTCTACTTTGCCATAAATTATTGGGGTGCCATTTAGTTTAATATTTCAATTTCTATATTTAAATAATTTTGGCAAGTTCTTCCTAATCATGTCATTTTTCATGCTAGGCTGTTCTATAAGGTATTTTGGCTTTTTGTAATTGCTTAACACAACACAATCAAAATTCCTTCCCATTTTCATTTAAAAACAGAAGTTTTCCGCTGGCCTACTATGAAAACAGGTCGTGCCCTCCTCTGCTGGATAGCAGGCTACTCTTGAAAATAAGTAATTCACATTTTTGCGCAGCCAAGCAGCACGGTTCTTTCAAAGCACTCTAGAAAAATCAAGTCCATATATCAAAAAGCCTTTGACTGTGGTTGAAGTCAAAGGAAAAATATAATTTATAGTTTTTAAGGAATCTTAGTTCTAGTTAGGTTAATAGTGCTATTCTTTTATACAGTGTATGAAATAAATTCATCTAAGTAGGTCTGAAAAAACCTAATCCGTGCTTTGTCAGGCAAGAAGCCATTGATTGCAGCATTAGAGATAATAAGCTCGTAGCTCAGGGCTCCATAATAATTCTTCAGTGGATGTTTAACCTTTGTGTCATCTCCAGACAACGAAGGTTGGGATTCAAAACAATGTGTGTTCTCCCCCTTTTGCATGGGTTGAGGTGGTATTGGTAGGGAACTGGATCTGCCGATGGGGCCAGCAGTAGGTGATAGTGCTGGCATTGCCTTAGGCTGCTGCCTTGTGGAGTGCAACTCCGAAGAGATGTGAGTTGGAAACACACTTCAGCCGTTTGTTGTGCTGCATCGTTCATGCAGTTTCAAAGGTAGTACAGTACTGTCTTTGGACTATCTAATAGGGCTTTTGATTGCCAGTGTGGATTCCATTCTAGGAAGTCAGGTTTGCAAAATGAAAGTTTTCTTTTTGAGTTGATCATCTGTGAATAGATGTCTCAAGCTCTGTAACTTTCTGGGATCATGTTTATCATGAGACCACCTGAACTTTTACAGTGCAGATTTCTGAGAGAGAAGTCTCAAACTTTGTAGTAGGACAGAGTCATCTGGTGAAGGGTTTTAGTCAGAGATACCTTCAAGGGGCTGCTAAAACAGCCTGGCTAGTGATGAAATCTTGCAGTGGGCTAGCTTCCCATGGGGTCCTCATATTTAAATGTCATAATCTAGTTTCTTTAAGTTCTGAGGCTCCTTAGAGTTTAAAAACAGATGAGTTGTGGTATTGGCTTAATGGCATAGTGGCATAATTTTCTTTGGTGAAGGCATTGGGTTTGTTTTTAAGTGTAAAACTGCTGAACAGCGTAATATACTTTAGCTTTTGAAAAACTGACCTGTGGAGCTGGTTCCTTTTTTTCATTTAGGAAGTCTTTTTTATTGTCAGTCCATGCACAGAATATTTTAAGTAACTGTATCATAACATAGGCAGAACCTGGAGGAATCACTGTGAGAGGTCATCTTTAGATGGTAACAAATCTTCATTCCATTGAGGCCCTTCTCCATGCCCTCAAAATTTGAGCTGTTTGTAGGCAATGAGGTTTTCATGGTGCATTCTGTAAGAGTAGAGAAATAACTTCCGAATCACGCTTAGCATTCTAGTTGGAGGTCAGTAGGATTGTCGTGTGTTCTTACATTCTTACTGTACACCAAGTGCAATGTGGTGTGGTCAGAATATCAGTAGATATGCTGTGTGTCTGCAGTAAATAGCTGCTTTTCCATCCGGAATGGCTGTAGATAGTAACAGTGAATGAGTGCTCAAGGGAATGTAGCAATTTAGACCACTAAGATAAACACTAATACAAAAAAAAAAGTTAACAACATATCCTTTATAAAAACTGTATGACATGCTTTATTGTGATTGTTTTTTGATTGTCTGATTCAGAGATTAAGATGTGTCATTAAGAATGTACTACAATGTGCACAGTCCTTTGCTTATGACACACACTCACATTGATTACAATTAGTTGTGATGGGAGTAACCTTTATTTTTTTTCCTGATGTGTTTCTAGGCTGTGTGCTGTATTTGGTGGTATCTATTGTCTTCGCCATTCTGTGCGGTGCCTTGTAGTGGACAAAGAATCTGGACGGTAAGGGTAATATAAGTAACCTTCTGTTTATATACAACATACAGATGAAAAATGTGTTAAGTCAATTTAAAAATAAATGATTCTTCAAAAATCCTCCTTGGTATTAATAACACATCAACCTTGATTAAAAGTAATTTGTGTATAGGTCCTCCAGAACAAGGAAAGTGGGTCTAGAATATAGAAACTAAATTAATTTCCCTGTGATATTACTACAGCTCCTGATCACCCAAGCTTGGAAGACAAATCATTTCGGCTGCCGGGGGGCTGGTGATGAGTGATGTTAGTTTTCCTTGTGGCCTTACCTACTCTAATTGATTTTCATCAGATGACAACAAAGCCCTCTGTTATTGCATTTTTAAAAATGGAGCTCACCTAAGGACTCATCAGATTAATCTTTGCTGATAATGCATGTCACTCCAAGAGAAAAGACTTTAATGAGTTTTTAGGTAGATTGTTGTCATAAACTATGCTGCCCTCTTATCCTAGGATAAATTCTTCTACAACAATATCAGGCCTGTAGGCAGGTTTAAAGTCGAGCTAAGAAAAATCAACCCATAGTTTCTTCCATAGTGGCATTTTTCACACTTCTGTAAATTGTCATAAGTTCTGTCAAGTCTAACTGCAGACTTTGGCTCTCTTCACAGTTTGTTTTCAGCTTAGTTTCTGTTACTGAAAAGGTCAAAATGTTCTGTAGAAAATTTTAAAAATTAAGCTAAAAAAATATGTAGTAACATTTTAATTAGGAAAACTAGTAGTTAAATGATCGGTGTAATGTTTACTTTCCAGTTGCATTGCACATTTGATTCTTTGAGCACAGTACGTGTAGCTAGATTCCTCATGACATGGTCAAGTAACAGCTGTTTTTCTTGAAATTCTACAAACAACAGGTTTTATTTTTCTGAGAGTTCCTTAAGGTTCTGAAGCCTGTTGCATAGTTTTAGACTTTGAGATGCAAACGTGGTAGTATTTCATCCTGTGTGGTGTTGTCTTAAGTCCATATGATTCGTATACAAATGAAACGCTCCTTTCATAAACTGGTTTTATGGGTCTATAGGTTTAAGGGGTTTTTAGCAGTAATATTTGAACTTTTACTATAGGGAGCTTTATTTTCCAATAATGTTTAGATAGTTAACTTACCCTTTCAAAGGGCCAAAGCTCCTAGTTGTTAGCAACTTCCTAACACCCATCTATGGAGACCTTAACTGCTCATTGGTGCTGGTTGCCTCAATTTCCAGCTGCTTTTGCACATTCTGAATACCTTTGAAATTAATGTTTCCTTTGTTAAGGTTATATGTATTCTAAAAATAAAGTGGAGCACTGCTTTTCCTTTAATGTGCTTTTACATTTTGGATCTCCTAAGTTCCTCAGGGTTCCAGATAGGATGCAAGTGTCTTTTTTTAAGCTCTTAGACCTTCAGTGGTTCACTTAGACCATTTTCATTTAAAACTGCAGAATAGATTTTGAGGTGCAGAATTACTGAAATCCCTTAAAAAGACATTACTAGACTTTCATTATTCTGGAAAAGTTGGTTTTTTAATAATGCCATTAGCTGATGCCCAATATGAAGAAGCTTCCCTTGCAGCTGCCTGCCTGCTTCTTTTGTCTCTTTTTAGCTCTCCCAGAGTTTCAAAGCAGGAGTTTTATCAAGCAGCATTTCTACATAAAAATAAAAGTAAATAAAAAGAATATGTGTAAAAGAGAATGGAGGTGTCAGACTTCTTTGAGATTAATAAAATAATGCAGCCTAGGTCAAAATATGTTTTTTAAAAGAGTATTTTGAGCAATGATGGAAGGATCATACATCATCCTCTTTTTTTTCCCCTAATAATTTTAAATTTAATCCTGTTCACCATCGCAAAAATGTCACTCAAAAAGCTGAGTTTCTTTGAGCCAGCTATATATATTTATTCAGTTATATTATTTTCTCTTTATTTTCTTTTCCCTCGCCTGAACACAATGCTGCTTTTACTTGCAAAGTCCTTTCCTTAGAGTGCTACTCAGAGCGCTATCCAGTTTGTTGCAAAGATTATCACTGTTTCCTTTCCCTTCTTTTTCTTCGTATTATCCCTTTCCTTACTGTGTATTCCCTCCCTGCACAATCTGTGATACCCTCTCGACTTTGGGCTTCAGTGTTTTGCCTAATAAAAATCAGCTATCAGGTTGTTAATGAGGGTATTTATGAGTTACTGAGCTTTAGAGTCAACAGGCCATTAATAGTAATTGGGAAGAGACAAATTCATATCTCGTCCTCACTGCAGCTGCCTCTGTAGTTTCAGAGACAGCTTGCCTTGGTTACAAATAGGTTAAACTCCCAACAGTAGAAATTGAGTTAAATTGTGCAGTGTTCATTAGTTACTATTTTATAAGCGTCTTCTCTAGCCTACAGACTTCATCAAAATCCAGCTGCAGTTATTTTTTCACTGTTTTTGCTATTCTTGCTTTAGTACATGTAAGGAAAATTTATACTTGGACCTACAGCCTTGGTTTCCTTCTCAAACTTTTTGTTGATAGAGTCTATTCTGAAGTCCCAAAATATCACCAGAGTTTATTTGAACTCCTTTCTAGGCATGGCTTACATTCTGTCCAACATAAGAAAAACAAAAACCCCATTCAATATCTAGTTGAATTTTTTTAACTTTTTTACTACCCACAGCTGTACAGAGAACAGTAGGTTTCATCCCCAACTATGCAATTATTTTCATCATGTTACTGTAGCCCTTTTTATAGTTTGTGAAAATAAGATTGAGGGAAGACACTATGAAAGTATAGAAACTCTTAGACATAGCTATTTTAAGGTTTTTGGTAATCCACTTGAAAATTTCTGTTTTGTATGTATTGTATCAGATTAGGGCTGCTGTTCTAACATATCTGCAGAACATTCTGCATTCTTGATATAGAACTCTGATGCTCTGTTGGAAAATAAAAATCATATCCTATTCCTTAGGTTGAGGAAAAAGCACATTGCATGTATGCATAATTATTTTTCATTTTGTTGTTTTTCTCCCTGATTATTGTGAGTCATTTATTTGCACATATATGATAAAATTTAAAGTATTTTACATTACATGAGTTGCATTTATGATAATGATACGCATTTCATGTTGATCACACTTTACATATGTTTCCAATTACATAATTCTGCCTCAAAAATGGAAAAGATGTGATAAGTGGAAATTTATACATCTGTAATAAAAAGAGATAGCAAACACATAGTAATTTACATATCTTTCTTGAAATATTGCATGCTGGCTTTGTCAGTGCTGGTAAGTCCATTTCAAGGATGTCGCCCTTAGTCCATTAGTTTGGATAATGAGCCCTATAAAGTACATTTATAACTCGTGGCACTGCAAGGAGATGGATTCTAATTTTCATCCTTTTATCTAGACACATTGAAAGAAGGTCAATGGAGGGTTCTGTATGATTCATTGTCCCAACACATATCAGATGACAGAGACCTGATAATGTCAGTGCACAAGTGTTTCGCATGTTTTGGAAGCAGTACTTGAAAGAAATGTTCTCAGCATCATCCTTTGAAGTAAAGTGGAGACTGCAATTAAAAGCCCTATCTCTTTTTCTGTTTAAAATCTTATCAAACATATGACCTGATAGCTATTCCTGAACAAAGGAGAGGAAACAACACGTCGCAGGAAAAGAGAAAGTGTCTAGTTGCTTTTACTGGCTTTGAGTGATGCAACATGACATTTAATCAACCTTTCCCCTTCGATAATGTTTAGGAAGGTGGCAGGGAAAATTGTTTCATAAACAATAAGAAAGGTTATAATTAGAAATGAACTGCAGCAGCTCAACTTCCATGTTTATGTGCAGTATTCAAATTGGTGCGTGAGAATGAAATCAGTTAGGTTAATGTGAAGAAAAAACTTCGGAAAGTTGCAAGTGATCACATGTTGAACAGACAGTGATTGAACCTGTATGAAGAATACTACATGATTCAAGGTAAACAATGCTTGGGCCATTGGACTTTTTTTAATTACTGTTTTCAGGTGATCTGTTAAATCTGAGTGTAGGTATCTATGTAGTTTCCAGCGTTAGAAGTTAGTGTCATAAAAACGTGCTCTTACATTTGTCAATAAGCGTCGTGTGCAGCCTTTGTCAGTTCTCATTTCAGACTATGGAATGCTGGCATTCAGAAAGATTTTGGGGAGGGAGGTCTTGGGAATGTGGTTTTGGTTTTGTTTGTTTTTCAAGTATTGCCTGAGGCATACTAATACATGTTTGTGTTAGGGTTTATATATATTCAAAGACAAACAGGATCTATCAAGAGCGTTTGTGTCACTCTTCAAACACTGTGACTTAGTCCTTTTCTGTGTAACTTCGAGATATTTGTGTATTTAATCACAAATACAGAAGCTCAGAAAAGTTCTCTTGGAACAGTCTGCACACATTTCTCAGGGATTTTTCCTTACATCTCTTCAGTTAATTTGCAATTTTATTTGTTAAAATAAACTTGTCTTCATTGAAAGGTTGCTGACTGGGGAAAAATAACACTGGTAGGGGTGGCACCTACAAAATAATTCACAGTATTACTTTTCCATGTATCGTGAGCGAAGAAACACATGCCATTTTCATCTACAATCAAATGCCAGTGTTATTAGCCTATATATGGCTTTCCTTACAAAGTGACCAGTTTTTTAAAGTTCTAATGTCATTATCTATAATGGCACTGCATGTAAACAATTGTATATACCCGGGCAGAATGTATGAGTCTAGGATTTGGTTACTGCTTTCAGTTGAGTAGTTTTAGGCGTTTGTGTGTTAAAGAAATGTATCGCTAACTTATTTGAAAGATATAAACAATGTGCTATATAATTCAGTTTTAAAAGCTTACACACGCTTTTGTTGCCTTCTGTCTAAATTTTTTATTTTGTTTTGATTTTTTTTTAATAGATGCAAAGCTATTGTGGATCACTTTGGACAAAGAATAAGTGCTAACTATTTTATTGTGGAAGATAGTTACCTTTCCGAGAGCATATGCACAAATGTGTGTTACAGGTATGTAGTAAAACAGTAAATATAGTAAATTTATTTATATAGTAGTGTATAAAGTGCCATGCAAGCTGAATTTAAGATTTTGTTGTCGCCTGCTTTATCTTTGCAGTACAGCTTAGTTCTGTGCATAGTTTTCCTCTTCTATAAACTTGAGGGCGTACTGTATACTTTCTGTGTTTAGGTTTTCCTAAATTGTCCTGTAAGCCATATTCCCCTTTTCCTTGTAAAAAATTCAATAGCTCTAAGTACGTTAGGAATTTTGTATTGGTTAAAACGTGGAGGTGCCTATTGCTGTTATCGCTTTAAATTTCTTCTGGTTTAAAAGAAGTATGAAAAGTTACTGTTTTCTCTGATTTCTGTTGTTGCCAAAAGCATTGGACATATACTGCCTTTGTCTTTAAAGTATTTCAGGTAAGACATTAGCAAAACTGGAATAGTAGGTTCAGTGCAGAAATAATCACAGGCAGTGGAGGATTAGAAACCTCAATTAATGAAATCCACCCTAGAGTATTTCCCCTTAATCCAAAGTGGATTTGGAATGTATGGTGTCCTGTAACATGTTCCTAATGATCTTGATCAAATAAACAAAAGGATTTTTTAAGAACTGTAAGGACGTTCAAACTATTTTACAAATGGCACTGGCTCATCTACTCGTCATCTGTTTTGGTCATTGAAAATACAACATTAATGTTCCAGGTGTGATCTGACTTTGGCAATAGGCAAAATATCCCACTAACATCATATTAATAAAGATTATATGTTTAAACAGCCTTCCCACAGTAATCTGCTTAGGTTGATACTGCCAAAACTATGAAACTAAATTACTATTTTTTACATTTTTGTGAAATGCCATAAATGTTTTATTTAACTGTAGGCAGATCTCCAGAGCAGTGCTCATTACCGATCAATCTGTGCTAAATACAGATTCAGAGCAGCAGGTACGTGCCATTTTTGTATTGCTTATCTCTTTATTAAATGTATGCATTAATATTTAGTTGTTGATAGGAATTAATTAATGCATTTGTTTCTGCTTGAATCCAGCTTTTTAGTCTTTTTAGCTATCTCTACTGATAATTGTTTCATCTGTTAATCTCATAAAACTATTGGGAATTTTGTTTTATTTTAGTTCAGTGACCTGGGTTTCCTTGTTTGGTTGGCACTGTATTAATTGAGTTTCTAAGCTGCTGTCTTTAAGGTAGTTCATTTTGCTTGCTTTTTAATAAATTGTTACCTTAGTATTCTGTTAACTGTTAATTATACAAAATAAGAACATGTATCTATATTATATATATATAGATCTACAAAATAAGAACATATATGACAGAGAAGTCTGACTTGCTATCAGCAGTCCTGCACAAAAGTACTCCAGCCATTCTCTCCTAACAGTGCACTGCCCAGTGTTCAAAAAGGATTTTGTAGTCTCTTGCAACAGAGTTTCTAAACTGTCATCCTTTTGGAAAGGGCTGTGATGTGAGAGCTTTTCCTTCTGTTCCGCTGCTGCAGGCGTTCAAGGGTGGCTTGACTGACTTGGGTAGAAATTCTTGAATGCTCAAATTGTGCAGGATTGATTCCACAAATTATTACTAATAAACTAGAAAACATGTCTGTAGTTATTTTTCACCTTTACTCTGAACTGTGTTGGTTGCCTCGTCCTCCATGTTACTCTGCTTCAACAGACGTTGTTCTTTCTGCTTGATAGATTTCCATTTTGACAGTGCCTCCAGTGGATCCAGGAAAACCAGCAGTTTGCGTCATTGAGTTGTGTTCCTCAACCATGACGTGCATGAAGGACACTTGTAAGTTCAGGCTACACACAATCTTAACTATGTTTTTCCTTTTTACTCTATCAACTCTGAAACAAAATGTAAAATGTGTGCTTGTCATTCCTCTGCTGCACAGTGACTGGACCTGAGAAAACAGTGTCTGCGGGGTTACTGTTATCAGCAGACAAGAGGAATAGTTCCCTCTCTTCATTCTGTAGCAGTTGTGTGCTGTTTCATATGGTTTAGGAATCATACTACAAGGTTCTTGTTGCATTAATTTTTTTTTTGAATTTTCATGTGATATTTATTTAAAATCTTATTGTGATTTTCATGGTAATAAAATATATTGTTCTTCATTTCCAAATGGATCAACTTCAAATAGTCCTCTAAGTGCCTCTGTGGCTAATAAACTTGATAGCTGTAGTCTTAGTAGTACTGGGACAATATTCTGTTTACTATGCAGTAATTATAAAATAACAGGAACAAAGAGATTTTTGTTATGCCTGCTGCATTTTTTTTATTTAAAAAAAAGTATTAGAATTCCACCTTTTGTTTATTCTGCAAGACTGTTAAAATGACTGAGGATTTAGTAGAATGGCAGATAAGGTTGGTGGAGAGCTCTAGCAAACTGTTTCTTCTCCCCTGTAACTAGCGAAGATTGTGCAGTCTTCAAGCCAAAATATTGAATTTTTTTTAACTTAATGTTTCCTTTGTAAAATTTTCTGCCAAGAATTCCTGTAATTAAAGGGCTAAAGCCCACTCAAATAATTTCTGAAAAAACCTGTAAGCAGAAAGGTGAGATCTTAGTTAACATAGATGCATGTATTTTTTTTTCCTTTCAGACTACCTTTAAGAGAATCTTTATGCCATAGGACTCTGTGTCTATGAATTTTTATTTTTATGAGGATGGGTTCTCAGTACAAGCATCAAGTATATTGCAGTATTATTTGTAGCAGAATGTTTTGGAGCATATATTCTTGTTTCTGCTGCAGTTTCTGCTTTGTCCTTAATCAGCATATACTGAAAAATTGAGACTTATTTTCACTTGCACAATAATAAATTTTTCATTCAGTAGATTAAAAAAAATATTCTAAAGCATGTGGATCATACTGGTATCTTGTCATTAGTTTGTTTTTTTGAAAATGGCCTACCTTAGCTGAACTATGAAGTTGAAGTACCTGAAGTACACTACATTTGGGGGCTTTTTGTCTTCTGAGAGTTCTGATGGAGGTGGGATTATGTCCCATTATGAGACTTGAAGGAAAGGAGTGCATTGTGATATATTGGTGGTAAAGTTATAAAAATTCTTTTAAGAACTTTGTTGTCTACTGCATTAGATTATTTAATTGTAAAAGTATCTTAAGAGATCACCTTCCTAAAAGGGACATCACAGTATTTGCGTTAACAGTTTTCTGAGAGCTTTGACTCTGTTGTTGGTATTCCATGTGAACTTCAAATAGATGAGCAATGAAATCTTATTGAGTATTTATTTTTCTTTCCATTTTTTTTCTGAATTCTCTAATTGAATTTGTAATTAAGAATTTAATGCCGTAAAGTATATTGTTAATATTTATCCTTTAAATAGCTGATTTATTTAAGGACTCACAAAATACATATAGCTGGAAGTGAAATATATATATATAGCAAGTTCACAAAGTATGTATGGCAGGTGGACTTGGCAGTGTTAGGTTTGTGGTTGGACTCGATGATCTTAAAGGTTGTTTCCAACCTGAATGGTTCTGTGATTCTAAAGAAGGATTGATGTTCAAGTAGATACAAATTATTAGTTTCATGAGGATTTCTGTTCTGCTGAAAAATTGAAGTTTCTGTTATTAACTTTTTTCGATAAATTATTTTTTGTTTCTGAAGAGAAACCCTCAATTTCCCTCAATGAAATTTTTCTTCATGTATTGAAATAATATAGTTATATTTTAGCTTTAGCTGAGCCCTAGTTATGGGACATATTTCATATTTTTTTTACTTTTACATCATTATCTGCAAATGGATTTTAACCTGACTGATTTCTCCTCCAAACAATTATTTAAGATAAGTATACAAATACATCTAGTCTTTGATCACACTGCATAAATGACAGGCACATAATCTGTATTGCCAGTTGAGTGGAACCAAGCTCCTTCACTTGCCCTAAAAATTGAGACTGTAATGATGAAATCATGAACTAAACTCATCGTTCTTCCTAGAAGAATTACTTGAAGACAAATGTTGGCAACCACTGTAACTAATGCAGTTATACCTGAGTAAATCAAACATAATCAAAATATATACTGATGACTGTGACTTATAGCCATAACCTTAAAGATAATAAAAAAGATTTTATAGAAAGTCAATTATGTGAACTTCAGGGATACATAGCTGGGGTTTTTTTTGAGGAAAGAATAGATTGTATTACAATGTTTGGGGTTATTAACATTTAGTTAAGTTTACAGGGAGATTTTAATTTCATTGCCACCTGTTTTCATTTACTTTTTTTAGTACATACTCCTTTTAGACACAAGGTTTGGTTAAATAAAACATTAATGCTTGAATATAGTCTCTGTGTGTGCAACCTGAAAGAAGGGGAGCATAAAGGGTTAAATTCCTGGTCCTTCTGGAGTCAGTGTCAAACTTTGTGGCATAACTGCAGCCAGGAAGTCATTCTAGATATGTGTGATGGACTTGTAACTAATGACACAAATATAGCCAGACTTCAGAGTGAAAAGAAAAAAATGGTGTACGGATATAGAATGATGCCTTTTAATTGGTGTTGAATGGGTCAATACTGGACAGTAATGAAGAAAAAGAAAAACACAGAACTGTTGTTCCTCTCCTGTAGGGAGGTGGACGTATGAAATGTTGTAGAATTTTTTGTTGCAGCAAGGGATTGCGTATGTCGTAACTTACACTGCAGAATAATTATCTGCTATTCAGCAGTGCTTATCTTTAAATTCTCCTGGTTTGCAAAACGTGACAGTGTTCCTACTGTTCTTCGTTCTCTGTAGGTCTGGAGTGAAATAGTTAACTGCCAGCCCATGTGAGCTGGAACTTAAAACATGCATCTGTTCACTTCATCTCCTATTTACCGTTTAATACAAGAAAAGAAATTGAAAACTTGCTCAGACTTTTTACTTAAGTGCAGAAAGACAGCTTCCTACTTTCTCTTGTACAGCCAGGCTTAAACCAGCTGTAGCCAAGTTTCCAAATTCCCACTTGGCCCCTGTTTATCTCTTAAAGGAGGATGTTGATGAAAGTTGTGGTATTTGTGGGTTTAGTGTGTTGTTGAACTATTGGACTGGCAACACTGACGAGAATGTTCTTGGGGTTTCTAGAGATCATTAATGGCAAATACAGTGTGTTATCCAGATTCTGGCTGCTGCTTTTCCTGGTATCAATAGACACCTGTTGACAGAATTATATTCTCTGTCTGCACTGAAGAGAAAGATAATTATGACACTTACTAAGAAAATTTTTCTGTGGGGTGTATATACACTGTGTTTCCAGAAGAGAGTACTTCTCTGGGTTAAAGGAAGTGATTTAGATGAAGAGCAGTGATTTCTAAAAGCCTGCTGTGCCTTTTTAAAATTGTAAATGATGTTTATATATCTGTGTATTGATGATTGTAATTAGTTTGTGTTCTCTTTTAACAGATTTAGTCCATTTAACCTGTCCATCAACTAAAACTGCTAGGGAAGATTTAGAGCCTGTTGTACGGGAGTTATTCAATCTAAATACAGAAAAAGGTAAAAGTCATATGAAGTATTAAGAGATTATTTTGCAAAAATATAATTTACCCTTGTAACGGAAATATCTGTTAGTGAACATCTGAATCTCTCATCAGAGTCAACATATGGGGAGCTGCTGTTCAGATACCAATATTTCAAAGTAAAGGAATCTATTTTGAGAGTGAGACTGATTAGACAGATGTCAGGTTTTTTTGTATTGCATGGTCTAGTGTTCCAAGCCATCTTCAGCTGTCATTTAACTTCAGTATACAAGGACCATGGCTGTAAGTCTCTAGGACCTTTTTTATTTTTCACACTTTCTTTTTCATGGAAACATGTTTGCTCCACAGCATGCAGTAGTGAAATGAAATATTTGTGAATCTGTTTTTTTTTATACTATCCTGTTTTTGTGATTTCTGTCACTGGGGTGTCCCTAACAACAGTTATCAAAAACCCCAAAAGTCAGTGATCTGCTTTTCTCCTTCAGCTGCCGGATGTGCTCAGTGCTGTAAGCTGCTTGGTTTTATTTGCCTTCTCTTACTCTAACACTGTTGCTCATCATTTTGTTGTTGGTTTTTTTCAAATGCTTCCTTGTTTGCTGTTTTTAACTGAAATTCTCTGGATTTGGCTTTAAGCAGTGGAAGCATAAATTTGTTATGCGCTGCAGTGTTACCAGGATGATAGATTTCCCGTCATTCCCAGTGCAGAACTACACAGCCCTAAATTCAAGGAAACCTTGCCAGCTACTTCCATGAACTTTGAACTTCAGATGGACAGTTTCACAGTCCCAGAGAAAAGTAGCTGGTGACAAAGCAGTTGTTCCCTAGAAAGAAATTGTCCGAGATACTTCGAGCTAGTTTCCTAGAAATCATTGAAATTTAATCCCAAGATCTTGAATTTAATCATATTTTTGATAGATGCTCATAGGATAGGTCGTGTGCACGTAGAAGATGTTGCTACGTTCTGACCCTGGCAAAGCATTTTTAAATATGATGTGCTCATACTTCAGTACAGTGAATCACGGCTCTTCTGTGAGAAAACACCACTTAGCTGGCAGTGGAAGGGTTCACGTTCCTATATTCACAAGTTAGATATGGATGTATTTTATAGTATTTAAAATTGGTTTGCTTATAATATTTGCTGTTACGCCTCATGGATGAAGGTACGCTTCATGAATTCAGGTAGAATTTTCTCCTGTTTATAAAAAAACAAAACTGTCTTTTATGTGGCCAATCCTTTTTTTTTTTCCTTCAGGGCTCTGTAACCAAGAACAGTGTTTCACGAAGGGCTGAATTCAGCTTTTCACAAGTTTTCCTTTGTTCTTTTCCCTTTTTACATTTTTTTCCTCTGCCTTTTAATGAAAAAGCAAATATCTTATTGTTTTTATAAGACAACAAAGTACTTTTATTAGCAAGTAAAATATTAAATAATATCCAATTTCTTTCTTTTTTGCTTACAGGCAAGGCAATTATTTTGATGTCCCAAAGATAGAAATTTTTTGCTAGGTTTGTAGTACAGGAGCCTTTACAAAACACATACGTAGAATACAACTAGGGTTTGTAAATAGAAAACTTTATTAGATTTGAGAGCTGCAAACACTTTTCATGTTGATATTTGTTAACTTAAAGCCCCACATTTTGTTAACTAATTCCCAACTTGTAGTATTTAACATATATCCTAAATTTTCAAGACAGTGCCGTGTATTTCAAAGACTCAATTGGTGAAGAAAAGATTAACTTGCAGTTCAGTGTCTTCTAATCATTGGGGAGGGGGGTAGCATTAATCTTAATGTTTAAAGTGATCCAGTTTTGAAATGATATATTGTTTAGAACCTGACTGAAATTCTTCTGTAGAAACTCTGTGATCATAGGGGTCCTCAGGTGCACCGAGGCACTGAAAAGCTAGTTTTCACTGACACATAGGCCTTTTTATCATCAGGATGAGGTAGTGGTCGTATTTTAATTAAAATGTCAGAACAAATACTGTTGGAGTTATTGAAAATGAATCACCAGATAAAGTGAGCACTGGGCCATGGCAGGTCAAAGAGGCAAAGTCACCTGGAGAAGAGGACTCCATTCATTTTCCTGCCGAAATGAGGAAGAAGTAACTTTTATGAGCAATGTGAACTTTTAAATATATTAAAGAGCATCTTGCCCTGTATTAAGGCTCAGACTTTCACAGGCTGATGAATTTAATTTATATTTCAAACTGTTCAGTATGGTGAGCACCTATTTTTTTAAAGCATTTGACAGTTATAAAAAGATACTGAAGGAATAGCATAGATTTATCTCTTTTTCTTCTAATTCAACTGCTTTAAAATACGGTTTTGAATGCTGTTGTTATTTAAAAGTTTCTTCCTTGGAAAGAAGTAAATCTCCAAGGTCTTTTACAAGCTTCATTTGTTTTGGAGGAGGTAAAATACCAAAAAGGAGGCAGCAAATAGACCAAACAAATAGTATCTATTAAGCTAAGAGTCTATGTTGTGTATTCCTCCGTTGCATTCTGCACTGTTAAAAAGTGACCTTCATCTTCCCGGAGGTTTTTCTGCCTGTGCGTAGAGGGGTTATATGAATGTGCAAAGTAACTGCAAGAAAGGTACAGATGATGAACGAGCAAGATGTAGTTTATGATTATTTTTGTATTTATAATGAGTATTGTAGCACATTGTAAGTACTCAGTAAGCATAGATAAATATAAATTAGTAGTTTATTTTCATTTAGTAATATTTCCACAGTTTAGAGATTCTACATACTGCATGCCACACACCTCAAATAGAGTATTCTGGGTTTTGGTCATTTGAGGGGAGTATTCTTTGTAGATTTGTCTTTAAAATTTCTTTTATTTAAACCATGAGCATTAGTCAGGCTTGAAGATGTTCAACCTGAAGCACACAAAGCTCTGTTATGAGAAGTGTTCCCGTACAAAGATAATCATATTAAATGAAGGGGGAAAAGTATACACCAGAAATATTTTTGCATATGGAATGCAGCAGCTTCAAGTTGGCACAGCCTGTGAAGGGCTTTTTTGGACCGTCATATGCACGTGGAGTTTATCGAGAGTAAACTAGATAATGTGAAGTGGAGAGGCATTAAATTTAGACCAAGTTTCTTGGTAGTATGCTTTTGGGTGATAATTGGTTCTTATGTGGCGTAGTGCGTAGAGAATAAGTAGAATTTACATCCCTATGGTTGTAAAAGAAAAGTATCATGACAGAGTACCTCAGAAAAGAATGGCAAGTAAAATTAATTGGCCTTTTAGAGAAAAAAAATTACTTCTTACAGTAATTCCCATGTTAATAAATTGACTTTCAGTATGCAGGATTACATATTTCCCTTATTACATGTGAACAGTGATGACTGGAAACACGTTTTTTTTCCTTTTCAGAGACTGAAAATGAAGAAGTGGGAAAACCTACAGTTCTCTGGGCCGTCTACTTCAACATGAGAGATTCTTCAGGGATTGACAAAAATTCATATAATGGCTTACCCTCAAATGTTTATGTCTGTTCTGGACCTGACGCAGCTTTAGGAAATGACTGTGCTGTCAAACAGGTTGGGCAGATCAATTTTTTTCATTGCAGAACTTTAATTTTAAAAACCTAAGGAAGTCCAATGAAGTGAACTTTTGCTCAGGATTATGGTGCTTTATGCTGGGTACTTAGTACTGGTACAGCTATAAACCTTCACAACGAGACATGCAACAACCTTACTTCATGAGCAAAGTGAGTGTCAGTGGGATTGAGAGTGGAGGAAACCTGAGAAAAGACCAGTTGATGTAGTAACATGGGGAGCAGCAGATAGTTAATCTGAACAAGTAAAAGGAATCCAGAAGGCAGCAGTACCTGAAGATTATTATCTTGCTAGAATGGTTACTGGCTCTAATACTGTGGAGAGGAAGAACTGTCAAATAATTCAGAAATAGAGGTGATAACTCCCCTAAATATGTAATCTTTTGCCTGTAAGTTTAAAGAGGAGGTACAATAGTAGAGAAGCAGTACAAATCAAGGGTCAGAAAAACCTATGTACAGTTCAAGTTGGAAGGATCATCCCAGTAGTATAGTACTTGCAGGAGAGTCATAAATCTAAAACCTTATTGGGAAAAAAAAAAAGCTGAATAATTACTAATCGGGTATGTTAAGCTATTTGTCTCTGTTTACTTTCTTTTTGCCTTAGTATAACTATTAAAAAATTATGGTGTTATTTTGTGTCTGAAAGAATTCAGGGGAATGGCATTCTACTCGTGACCTTTCGATAGCATTTGGCACCAAATCACACTCAGTTCTGATTTTTAGTTCTCAGTATTTGGGTGTCTACATACCTAGTGCCTGCTACCTAAAAATTCTGAAATCAGAACCACTGACACCTTGCCTAGTAGTAGGCAGAACATACAAGTACTCAATTTAAGATAGACTACTAGTGCTTTGAAATTGGAGGTGAAGACTGAAAGCTCCTTAAACAAAACTAGGTAGATGGAGAGAGAGCAAAATAGCCGCCTTCTGTAGTGGCAATAGGCAGAATATGCAGGGACAACAGATCTTCTTGGGTAGGTAGGTAGAAATTCACAAAGAGCATCATATCATACCTCTCGTGCCTTCCCCACTACTACTGAGCAGAAGACAAGATCATGCACATATGTAGATAGTGAATTGTTCAACAAAAGGCAGCTCCAGGAATGCTTCCCCTTTTGCTCTTCCATTCAGAGATCCACCTTGATAAGGAAGGTATAAATTCTTCAGCGAATCTCCCACAGCAGTCGCTATGGTGTCAGGGTGCTTTCAGAGCTAGCATGAGGACACTTTTACATCTTTGTAGGATTAACTGGCACTAGCCATTTTTAAAGCTGTTTTTAAAATGGCCGTGTTCAGAGGATGTGCATGCCATCTTCTAGCCAGTTGCAGGTCTTTTTATGACTAAGTCATAAACCTCTTAAAAATAAGATTTTAAAATGGAAAAGCTGACATAGGCTGAACTGTGGGGTCAGAACAGGATAATTAAGGGCTAATGGTATGCTTCGTTTTGCTTTACAGGGCAATAATTTGCCTCCCAAGAGGATAAAGAACAGTAAAGACACAAAATTATGCAAGACAATTATTATGGTAGCAGTTCTAACTTGTAAATGAGTTATTTTCTAAATCAGAGTTTTAAACTGTTATTTAAGGCAGTGCAAGTTGAAAACTGTTTAAAAAAACACTTAAAAGCCAGCCTATTTCTAATTCTGATAGCCACCTTTTCTAGCATTCAGCTCTGTCTTACCGATGAACAGTGGTATTGTAGTTCAAGCTGTATTTAAATACTGCAGCTGCTGTAGGTGGCATTGGTGTTAAATCTGGTGACCATCACTGAGATAGATGTTAAACAAGCAGATCTTGGAGGAGAAACAATCAAGAGCCTTAAACACCACCTTTCAGAAAGAGTAGATAGAAGCTACTGTTTTAAATTTTGAAACAAATGGTCACTAGTTAGAGTGAAAAAT
Organism: Pterocles orientalis; assembly: GCA_011057875.1. Lineage (NCBI taxonomy): Eukaryota > Metazoa > Chordata > Aves > Pterocliformes > Pteroclidae > Pterocles > Pterocles orientalis. The sequence continues at coordinate 469,233 of WKFP01014125.1, read as the reverse complement.
ATTTTAGTGTAAACTTGTTTAGAGTTAAAAGTTATAAGGGAAAATGAAAGTGAGGAGTGTATGTGAGAACAAAGTGAAGAACAGGCTGGAGATAGAGCAGAACTCACTGTTAGAATACGCTTTTCTCATCTAGCCTGCAGGTACCTTCCAGTCAAGCGGAGAAGGGAAATACTTGTAAGTTCGTGTGCTTTCTGCCCCCAAATCACTTCCATCTTCCTGGCAATAGGATGGAAATCTCCAAATATGAGATACTTAGAAACTCATGGATCAGAGCACTTTAAAAACAAACAAAAACCTGCTGTGTGTATTAGTCTTGGAGGTAGCTTGGAAAACAGAATCTAATTTCTCTAATCAGTTCTGTGTTTACTGTTTTAGTGATACTTCCCATGATTCGTGTTTTCATAACCATTTGTATTACTACTATGTCATGCTGTTTGATTGTATTGCTGATACGTTATTTAGAAGGCAAGACACCACAGCTTTTACAGATGATTATTCAGCTACAGCTCAGTATACAAATGGCTTAATTCTTGTTTTATTTTAATTTAGTGTTAAATTCCTAGTATAATATGAATTAATTTTGATGTCTGCATTTACTTGCCCTGAGGATAGGCTAAATAAAATGTAAAGTGCCATTTATGATTCCTTCAAATTCTGTATGTATGGATCAAGTAAAGCATCTGGCTTCCAGTTTTCTATTTTTT
>WKFP01014125.1:448759-460473 GCA_011057875.1 Pterocles orientalis | reverse complement strand
TAATCTTTTGCCTATAAGTTTAAAGAGGAGGTACAATAGTAGAGAAGCAGTACAAATCAAGGGTCAGAAAAACCTATCTACAGTTCAAGTTGGAAGGATCATCCCAGTAGTATAGTACTTGCAGGACAGTCATAAATCTAAAACCTTATTGGGGAAAAAAAAGCTCTGAATAATTACTAATCGGGTATGTTAAGCTATTTGTCTCTGTTTACTTTCTTTTTGCCTTAGTATAACTATTAAAAAATTATGGTGTTATTTTGTCTCTGAAAGAATTCAGGGGAATGGCATTCTACTTGTGACCTTTTGATAGCATTTGGCACCAAATCACACTCAGTTCTGATTTTTAGTTCTCAGTATTTGGGTGTCTACATACCTAGTGCCTGCTACCTAAATTTCTGAAATCAGAACCACTGACACCTTGCCTAGTAGTAGGCAGAACATACAAGTACTCAATTTAAGACAAACTACTAGTGCTTTGAAATTGGAGGTGAAGAGTGAAAGCTCCTTAAACAAAACTAGGTAGATGGAGAGAGAGCAAAATAGCCGCCTTCTGTAGTGGCAATAGGCAGAATATGCAGGGACAAAGGATCTTCTTGGGTAGGTAGGTAGAAATTCACAAAGAGCATCATATCATACCTCTCGTGCCTTCCCCACTACTACTGAGCAGAAGACAAGATCATGCGCCTATGTAGATAGTGAATTGTTCAACAAAAGGCAGCTCCAGGAATGCTTCCCCTTTTGCTCTTGCATTCAGAGATCCACCTTGATAAGGAAGGTATAAATTCTTCAGCGAATCTCCCACAGCAGTCGCTGTGGTGTCAGGGTGCTTTCAGAGCTAGCATGAGGACACTTTTACATCTTTGTAGGATTAACTGGCACTAGCCATTTTTAAAGCTGTTTTTTTAGTGGCCGTGTTCAGAGGATGTGCATGCCATCTTCTAGCCAGTTGCAGGTTTTTTTATGACTAAGTCATAAACCTCTTAAAAATAAGATTTTAAAATGGAAAAGCTGACATAGGCTGAACTGTGGGGTCAGAACAGGATAATTAAGGGCTAATGGTATGCTTCGTTTTGCTTTACAAGGCAATAATTTGCCTCCCAAGAGGATAAAGAACAGTAAAGACAAAAAATAATGCAAGACAATTATTATGGTAGCAGTTCTAAACTGTAAATTAGTTATTTTCTAAATCAGAATTTTAAACTGTTATTTAAGGCAGTGCAAGTTGAAAACTGTTTTAAAAAAACACTTAAAAGCCAGCCTATTTCTAATTCTGATAGCCACCTTTTCTAGCATTCAGCTCTGTCTTACCGATGAACAGTGGTATTGTAGTTCAAGCTGTATTTAAATACTGCAGCTGCTGTAGGTGGCATTGGTGTTAAATCTGTTGACCATCACTGAGATAGATGTTAAACAAGCAGATCTTGGAGGAGAAACAATCAAGAGCCTTAAACACCACCTTTCAGAAAGAGTAGGTAGAAGCCACATTTTTTTTAACTGTTTTAAATTTTGAAACAAATGGTCACTAGTTAGAGTGAAAAATATTTTAGTGTAAACTTGTTTAGAGTTAAAAGTTACAAGGGAAAATGAAAGTGAGGAGTGTGTGTGAGAACAAAGTGAAGAACAGGCTGGAGATAGAGCAGAACTCACTGTTAGAATACGCTTTTCTCATCTAGCCTGCAGGTACCTTCCAGTCAAGTGGAGGAGGGAAATACTTGTAAGTTCGTGTGCTTTCTGCCCCCAAATCACTTCCATCTTCCTGGCAATAGGATGGAAATCTCCAAATATGAGATACTTACAAACTCATGGATCAGAGCACTTTAAAAAACAAACAAAAACCTGCTGTGTGTATTAGTCTTGGAGGTAGCTTGGAAAACGGAATCTAATTTCTCTAATCAATTCTGTGTTTACTGTTTTAGTGATACTTCCCATGATTCGTGTTTTCATAACCATTTGTATTACTACTATGTCATGCTGTTTGATTGTATTGCTGATACGTTATTTAGAAGGCAAGACACCACAGCTTTTACAGATGATTATTCAGCTACAGCTCAGTATACAAATGGCTTAATTCTTGTTTTATTTTAATTTAGTGTTAAATTCCTAGTATAATATGAATTAATTTTGATGTCTGCATTTACTTGCCCTGAGGATAGGCTAAATAAAATGTAAAGTGCCATTTATGATTCCTTCAAATTCTGTATGTATGGATCAAGTAAAGCATCTGGCTTCCAGTTTTCTATTTTTTCACTGCTGGAAACACACTTGAAAACTGGTACACAACTACTAAATATTGAAGGAACTATTTACTAATTTAAATTATTACAGTAAATATCAAAGTGTTGTCATGAAGGACCTGTTAAATCGTTATTGGTTGTTCGGCATGACCTCAGCTGGATAAGGTTAACTTAAAAAATTGGTAGACCTGAAAGCACTCTATACCATTAAACTGTTCAATTATAATCAATGTCATGATGTCCTATATAGCATACTGAGAATTTCTTCCCATGTTCAATCTCGTAATTATTCACCGTTTTTGGAGTGGATATTTGCTGACTAATTGGAGACTGAATAATTGTGAGAACTGCATAGGAAATGTTTGTCTGCTCTAGTTTGTCATCTATTTAGTACCAAATAAGACCCTTTTCTTCAATATTCTATTAAATATAATAGTTTAAGTAGCTGTCTGAGTTTCAAGGACATGTGCAGAGTTGAAATAAGTCTTTCTTTAGAAGGTAAACTCTTTTTGTAAATTTTTTCTAGGATATTTGCACCTCCTTGCCCCCTAGGCTTACTAGGTAAGGCCTTTAAATTACAAAAAGTAGACAACGAGAAGTAGAGAATAGAAAATTTTTCATATACAATTATAAATAGTTTAAACCGGGTTTAAATGGGTAAGGAAGAGTGGAACTTGGGAAGCAGAAGGAAGCATTGAATTGAACTGAGAGCAGACAGGGTTGTTTAACCAGTTAATAATGGAGTCCTATCCCCGTGCTGGTGATACAAATCCACTGCTGGTGGGCAGTGAAGTTTATCACAGAAAGCTGTTTGGTACATGTTCAATGATGTATTAATCTGAAAACAATTCCCTCTTGTCCAGGAATCCCCATTATGTAATCAGCCTTTGCAGCTGGCATTAACTGACCCCACTGTCAGCTTTCTCAGTGCGGTGTCTGGTAGCAGTATGAATATAAAGATTAAATGGATTCTTGCCCATGTGGGAGCTCTCATCACAGGTTATCTTTAGGGCATAGTTTGCTAAATAGACAAAATCAAAAGGAACTGTTGCTTTGCCTTTTTAGAAACCCAAAACATAACTGTGATCTGCATCAATTATCTCCATTTGGCTTAGAAGATTAAGGACTTGGAAAAGAAAACATTTATGAAAATGTGAAGTGCATGTTGATTCAGTAAATAAATTCCAGAGCGTCTCTGGCTTTCCCCCCCCCGAGATAAGCTTATAGAGAGCTTAGTTGCACAAGAACGTATAAAATTGTTTAACACTATTTAGCAAAGCTCCTCGCATTCTTGTGGTTTTTAAAGGATTTTTGGTCTCCTTAGTTTTTATAAAATGTCTGATTCTCAAGAATTCTAAGATCATATTAGTTTGGTTCTTTTTCACCTGGATTTTGTAGTCATATTCTGTGTGTTGAAAAGGCAGATTGCTTGGAAAAAATCATCTTCATTGTTCTCAATACAATGTAGAATGACCAGCATGTTTTAGAAAGCCCCATGCTGTGACTTGCCCAGTAGAACAACATAAAATAAGAGATTGCTTTTTCTTTTTTGAGAACTGCAAGAAAGAATGGATTTCCCATGTGTTTACAGTACTGTCAAACTATTAAATCACTATTGATTTGAAGGAACAGAGGTTAATCTTAAATATCTGTAAAATATTGCTGCAGGGTATTACATTTCAAGGTAAAGTTTATTTTATGCTTTTTTTTTAATAGGCTGAGACTATTTTCCAAGAAATGTTTCCTACCGAGGAATTTTGCCCACCACCACCAAATCCAGAAGATATTATTTATGATGAGGATGAGACAGCACCAGAGGAGACTGGATTCAGCAATTCACCAGAGACAAAACCTGAATCCTCAACTGAGGAAAGCAGTAGTGGAGGTAGTACTGCTCTTAAGAAAGAAGATAATGAAGAGTGAGTTAGCACTGTTCTCTTATTAGAAGAGGAGGTTGACCCCAACTAAAATGTAAGGGAGGAAGGGTAAGACAAAGAGGTTTAAAAACCCCATAGCCGTATTATTTGCATTTGCCTTACTTTCCTTGGCTTGAATAATATTTCTTCGTCAAATAGCTGATAGCTGAGATATTTCTTCGTCATAGGTCCATCAGATCCAGGGGTGTTTGCAGCTAAATTAAAACCATAGAGCAAAGCATTTGAATTTAAAATGCTAAAATAGGTTTCATGATTTGTTAAGAGTTTGGCTTTGTTTTACATCTTGGAAGGAATCCTCCATCTTTTAAGCAGGCAACAAGTCGAAACTAATCAAAAGAAAAAAATGTGCAAGTTTTCTTACCAGTCAGAAGATGATCTTCTAATACAGTGTGTCACGTTTCTACTCAAAGTCGTTCAGTCTCTGCTAATTAAACAGTTGAAGGTGAGCTTCACAATCTATTCTTCAAAGTGGTTTTATGGATGGAACTTAAATAATATTGACAGTTCTGGGGTGGCTTTAGAATGTGTACTAGATACCATGTTTAATTTGTATCATGACAAATTTATTGTATGATTTTGAAACTGATACTATGATTTAGAAGCAGATAGAATCCCATAGATGTTCCTCACATGAAACTATTTTACATTCAATTTTTTCTAATAAGATCTTATAGTTGTGCAATAACACATTTTCACTAGTGTCCTAATTTACTGTAGCCAGGAAAACAGCACAATTAATGCTAGACTTCCCAACAAAATTAAAAATCATTAATGGAGCGTACCTGCTGTTAGTTTCCCTGGGTTTGTTGCAGTGTTTGGGCCTTTAATAAGCAAGTAGTTCGTTTTTTCAAGTATGGTGTCCGAGAAGTTTAGATGATCCTTAATTGAGGTTTTTGGTGGTGGGGAGAAGGTTCAGCTGATAATTCCAAAGGTTTGTTATTGATCCTAGTTAATAGGATTAAAATTAGTGCGATAGCTGTAAATTTTGCATTTTGTAATGATAAAGCATTTATACAGTAACATTTATTGGAGTATTTATAAGCCTACTTTGTATGAAAAATTCCGAAATGAGGAAACCATGATAAATTTGCACTTCTGAACATTGCTTGAAATTAGTTTTCATCATCTGGATATCTATTTAGCATTTACTGAAAGATGTACCTTAAAATGTACACCCAATAGATCAGTAGTGTACTTAAGTATAGCGGTGAGTGAGTTTTGATGAGTCAGGTTTTAAACTTAGATATAGTTCTAGCAGTGCTTAAATACTGTACGTAAATAGAAGATGCCATTGAATAATGAACGTTCAGCACTGCCTGAACTGGACACATCCAGACTTGTGTACAGTTTCGCAGTGCATGTGCCTGCCTTGAAAATGGCTTCGTGCCATAAAAGTTTATTTATTTATTTTTTTACAGCATAAGTGATACAGTTAACTTCACTTTGTCTTGTGTCATGGTACATTGTCCAGTTTCTGTTTCAAAAGCTGGTTTGTTAGTGTTTGCGTGAATTGTTTATTGCATAGGTACCATTGTGTGTATAATCGCAAAGTCCTCTGAAAAATATGTGGCTGAAATGTTTCCAATGTTAAATGACGGTTATTGTTGTATGCTTGTGATCGAGCAGTTATTTGTATATAGTAATAAGCAGACTGCCTCTTCATTTAGCTGTAATTTTTATGTGTATTGAAAAGCATGAGTATATGGTAATTGTATTTAACATCTACAGAGCTATAAAAGAACTAAGTGGAGGACCTAGTCCCTGTTTGTCTTTTGATAATAGGGATCATAGTTGAATTTTTCATCTTCTATGTTTACAAGGAAATTTGTTTGATGAAAATTAAAGGTTTGCTTGCAAGTGCATTTTTCTGTGTTTTCTTTCAATTACGCGGGAAAAGCAGTTCATTTGTGAGCTGAGATTTCCTGATAATTCTGTTGCCTGCTTTCATCATGTTGACATTTGTAATAAAATTGAAGTTTACCTATGTTTAGAGAAGTTAGAAGTTTATATAAAGTAGCATCTTAGTGCTTCGTGTCCGTGTGAAGCAAAGTTTGGAAATATTAGAAATTTGATTTTTAGATAAGACAGAATAATCTACAAGTTGTAGGCTATGACTTTACACTACATTGATTGCTTAAAAACTGTTCTCATGTCTCGTTGGTACAGTGAATGGAAACATAAAATGCTTTCCTATGGTACTTGAGTACCCAATAGCTCACTTGCAATAGCGGTAGGTAAGACTGTTGATCTTTGTATTTTACAGAACTCGTGCACTGAACAGCATTTTGTTCTTGCTTTAAATTATTTAAGCATACAAAGTGAGGGTTAGGCTTATTCAAAGTAGTTTTTAAGGCTTGTCATACAGGATGTATTCAAAAGATAACATGACTTTTAAAAAACTGGCAATTTATCTGTAGGATTATTAATAAATCAAGTTAAAGAAAGATAAGGTTAATTGAATTTTTAAACAAGTAGCTGTATTATCCTTCAAGCACCTTGGAGCTCATACAATATTCACACCTTTTTTTTTTTTTCCTAAGGAGTGCTTTGATATGTTTGAATTCCTTTTTTAATGAGTACTTTCTTTTTAACTAGGTTAATTGGATTAACCCCCAATATTCCAACAGTCAATTTTGTGCCATTTTCTCTTCTGCTGTTGTATTGCCTTGTCTGTATGACTGCAATTAGTTACTGTTCCTTTGCAAGTATTTTCAGCCATGAAGCTGCTAAGTCTGCTTTTTCTGGTGATGATGATGCTTAGGGCCATTTGACAGGTAATCATTAGAACTTAGATCCTTGCAGACTGTGGGGTCTTTTCTCCTATCATTGCAGGGGGATTTATGTAGGTAACTCCTATTAATGTTAATGGGACTTGCATGTGTAAATCCTCCTTGCATCAATGGGAAAATTGACCCCTGAAAAAAATACCTTCACGTTAGACTTGCTGATTCAGAAACGTCCAGGCACTGTCAGCTCCTGTGGAAATGCTATGGAGTACATGCTTTGTGCCGTTTCACTGAAACACTCTGAGGAGGAAAGGGGGAATTTTTAGAGGTTTTGTCTTTTATATTGTATTTTTTTTTCTATACACTTCCAAATCTTGTAAACAAGTTCCTCTAAGGATTCTTTTTATGTAGCTGGTATCAGCTGCACTTTCTGTACTCGGGAGGTTGCATGGCTCCTTTTGCTCGGGCTCTCATTGTATTTTAGGCCTCTCTCTCTTCCCTCTAAATCTTTTTACATTGGCAATGTGAGTTGCAACAGCTTAATTTCAAGAACAATTTGCTAGTCAGGTATTGATTAGTGACAAGTATTTAATACAAGAAGTATTAAAAAACTGTTTTCACGTGACAGGAGACCAGGGCAATTACAGTCCATGATCTCTCTGTCGAAAGGATAAAATCAGTTTCCTGAACACTTTTCCAGGCTGGGAGTGGGAAAACATGAACTACCTTCTTTCCTCAAGTGGTGGAAAGAAGAAGGGAGAGACAGCCGGACAGATGAAACAGCTAAAGCAGGAGTGCTGTGGTGGGAGGGGAGGATTAAATGGGGGCTGTTTGTTGTAACCTTCATGCTCCCAGATCAACTGTCTTGCACTTTTATTTCCCTTTCTGCTACGTGAGATTTCTATACAGTAGTATTAATTAGCTCTGTGTGTGTGTATATATATATGTTAGGACAAAATTACCATCTCATAAATGTTTGTTGTTTAAACTTTTGCAGAAATCAACCACTATAGAATGTCCAAAGGTTAGAATTACCTGCTATTACCAAAACTGTCAAAAATATGTGGGAGAGTTGTGGTGGCAGGGCAGTCACTTGCATTCCTTGGGTAAGTAGTAACGCAAAGTACCTTTGTTAAGATGTAGAAGTAGTTGTGACAAGTGTGGAAGTTTGAGACAGAGATATAAAATACTCATTTGTTGCAACCCACTTTAGTAGTAAGATTGCTTCAGTAATCGGATGGAAATCTTTACTTAGCTGTGTATGATTTCAGGAATAACTTTTTTCATGTGGTGAAAAGTTACCATAGGAGGATACTTTCAGCTGTAGAGGTGAGTAGTAGGAGGTGGTCAGCCACGTGGAATTCATGTCGTCAGCTTCGTATCGAGCAAAAACAAGACTTTTGGTGAAAATAGAGCTTATTAGCATTATGATTATTTACAGGCTGCCAGCTTCTGTTTATAAGAGTGACTGGTTCTTCAGAGTCTGGATGGGGAGCCAGGCAGGAGTGTTGTATATCTCAATGACGTTTGAGATTTAGAAAGTTGACAGTGAAGTATCGGGAAGATGCAGTTGTTGACTGCATGGGAGTTCTGATCAGAGGAGGCTTTAATAGAAAATACTCCTGCTGTCACAATTCTGACAGACAATATATTTTACACTGCTTGCATACATTGACAAAAAAGATGGAAGGTATCGACCTGAGTGTATATCAGGCCCCAGATGTATTTGAGTAAACAATGGTTCACAGGCCGTGGTGGGCTCCCTGTGTATATAATGCTGCTCAAGTGGCAGTTTTATGTAGGAGTCTTCTCAGTCTTGGGGAAAAGCTTCTTTGAGAGTGTTGCAAGTTTTATAACTGGCCAGTGTACTGAATTCAGTAGTATATTTCTTCACCTGATTTTAGTTTTTCCTATTACCTGTCAGCAATTTTTTTACTCAAAAAGATTTAAGCATCAAGTAGAACTAAAATACTGTCTTAGTGACAGTCTAATCTTTTAGTTGGGTCTCTGGAGAAGGCTTTAGTGCTGTTGCTTCATTCTGAATGGTTAAGACTTCAGTGAGTGGGACCTGCCGTAGGCTATGGGCACTCCATCTGTCTTAAACAGAGGCGGCTTCTCTTCTGGTGCGTTACTGCATGATAGCAATCACCACTGGTGGCTAGCAAATGTGGCTTCAGCTTTCATGGCTGCTTTTTTGCTGCTCTGACTTCACCAGCTTGTTCTCTAGTTGAGTACTGGTAGCTTTATCTCATTCTTTTCTTTTGCTCTGAGCATGGAGCTGGACTAAGAAATGCTTCTCTGTTGGAAGTGATGTTGTCTTGATCCTGAAGCTGCTGGGTTAGTAAGTCATCTCAGCACAATGATAAAACATCTGGATAATGTCATGCTAGACTGCAGTTCACTGGTACCTCAAGGCTTAGTTCGTGAGCCATAAAACCAGTTTGCTATTTGTTGGTGAGCTGGTATTCTGTACCTGAGTTGAATGCTGAAAAAGGTTTTTGTTTTTTTTTATTACTGGCTGATGTCATACTAAAACTTGAGTCTAGGAAAGGATAACTTACAAGAGGCTTCTCTCTTAAAAAAAACCAACAAATCTACATTAAAAATAAATCACAAATCCAAACACGCCTGTGCTGTGTTTTAGAGTCTGAGTACATAAGAAACTTCATAATGGCCGATGTGGAATTCTGAATCTCTTCTGTTTCGAACCTGAGCATATTTCTGGAGCTCACCCAAAGGAAAGCCATTTAATCATGATGAGAGACCAGCTGTCAGACCAGTGTAACAAAACGTTGCTCTGGGAACTTTTCAGTGGTGTGAAAGTCACTGCAAGTCATAGTTGAGTCCTTTGTTGTGAATAAATTATCCAGTGAATTCAGCCTTTTTCCCTGTCCAAAAATCTGTGTAATAGTGAATAATTTTTAGACTATAGATTGTTAGAGAGAATCCCCGATATGAGTCTTACAGCACCTTGTTAGCTAAGTTGTCTGGTATTTTCCTGCTCTGTATTTGGATGCTGAAATAATACATAAAACTTAATTTAAAAAATGTTTTTTCATTATTACATCATACATTTTTAAGACAAAAAATAAAATGCTTTTATGAAAAACAACAAAACCGCTCTCTACTATTAAGGAAACCATCATAAAATCACTTATTTTGGTGATGCTTGCATTTTCTTTCATAGGATTTTTAATCCAGGAGACCTTAGATTACTTTCCAGACTCCCAGTCTGAATGTAAAATTAAAATGTGAGCGTGGTAAAAGCTAATAGCCCTCTCAGTTACTTTTTAAGGACATACTCATCTCTGCTAAGATATGGCTTAAAATGCACACTGCATAGAGGATACACATAAAAATTTGTTTTGCATCAAATCTCTTCAGATGGCCTGTTTCAGTGTCGTCTCTGAAGTGATGTCTGAGAATGCTTGCATGTGCGCAAGTGTCATAAAGGGGGAACGAAGCGGTACTCAAATGAAGAGTAACAACAAGCAGTGGAAAATGTGTCAACTTGGGATTCAAGAGAAATGGGTGTATTTTTTCTCTCTGGCACTGGTTTCCTCAATGAACTTGGTTGAGTCATTTCCCTTTAATGTCACAGTAAAAAGATGTAAAATGGTGACAGATATTTTCTGAAGCCTTTGGAGAGGTCAGTAAAATGTAAGAGTAATATATGTATGTGAGAAAGATGAACAATGTTAATGATACCTGTAAAAATCGATAGCAGTAACTCGAGTAGAGGTGCAAATGATTTTCTGAAAAAATATCAAATATAACTATTATAACATGGTTGGGATAGCACATGTTTTGTTAGCTAAGTCCCTTTTTCCATCTCTGACATTTTCTGTTTCCCAAGTAAGGTTTCACCAATCAGCACAAACTCTTTGTTTACTAGTTAATAAAAATAACGTAAAATTATACTTAAAAAAAATCTTTATGCATATTTTGCTGGCAGATTATGATGCATATTGCTTCATTGTTTAATTAGGACCTAATGCTAATGTCATTAACATTCTATGTGACAATTCAGTAGGTTGCCTATTTATAGACATAATGAAACTCGTAATTTTTTTGTAGTCAAGTGCTTTTGACTGTGCTATTAAACTAAAATTAAAAAAACTAAAATTAAGAAAACTGAGAGATCTTGAAATATTGTCCTCCTTGAAGACTATTTGGAATTACTGTAATCACAATCTTATCCAAATTTTATTCTGTGGTACTGCTTATAAATCAGGTAATTAGGCAGTGTTACCTTTCAGTTTATCACCACAAACACGGATGTGTGCTTTATTTGTGGTTGTAAGGTGCAAAATAACCGCTGAGTTTTGTACTCCCTATCATCTCTTCAGTATGGACAATGAATTCTATGGATTTCTTTCTAGATGGCCTTTTTCTGAGCATTTGTAAGATCCTATTTGCACAAATGATCTCCTTTTCTAGAAAGATTTTTAAATAAAAGCAGTTGGATACCTGTAACAGGAATCAATAGGCACAAAAATGTGAATGAAGTACACTTCAAAGAACTCCTGCGATTGTGTGCTGCCCCTATTTTGGATGTATTTCACCTGGTGCCCTTTGTACTTAACTGATAAATGCAGTATGTATACAGTGATCATATTGTGCACGTTCTTATTTTAATTCACGTTTTTACAGCTGGAATTACACATACTTGTAGGGCTCTCTTTACACTTTGTGTCATGTCCCGGTTTAAACAGGTCTTTTCGTTGTGTGCTCTACACTCTTTAGTCTTCGAGTCAAACACGACCAAGGAGGTTTAATGGTGCCAGGCCCATGAATAATACTCGAATAACAAGTGG
>WKFP01014125.1:230765-448709 GCA_011057875.1 Pterocles orientalis | reverse complement strand
GGGGGGGGTGGGGAAAGCAACAGGCTTGACAAGCTGCTGGTTTTGCATGTGTGTTGGTTTTTCTGATTGTTTGGGTTTTTTATTTTCTTTGATTCGGAGGGGAAAGAAATCCCAGTAAGGGAAGAGGACACCTTTGCTCATCATTCATTTCTGGTTTTAATGTGTTTGAACACAGTACTCCTGAACATAGGAGGAAGCTTTTCAGTGTCACTTGGTCCAATATATTCATCTTTCCTCCAGTCACCTCTTTCCTTGCACTATTCCTACGTGCTTCCTGGAAATTTCCCCTCCCAGCCCTAGGACAGGCTTCAAGGACCAACTCGATGACCTTCAGTTGTACCAAGAGGTCTCAAACTGGGAGACTGGGGGGCACAAAAGATTGAATTAGAAAACTGGAGTCTTGGAGGTCCTGCCATTGACCAAAATGTAATACAACTGAAGGCAAATTCCTTTTACCAAAAAATATTCTTTTCCACCTATGCCCTGTGATTTCAAAGCATGACTGGCTGCTACTCAGGCTCTTGTTCATATAGGTGTCATGAGTTTTGTCTGCAACCAGGTGTGTCGGCTTCTGGGGATCATTGGAAACAGCGTCTCCGAGTTCTTGTCGGCTCCTCTTAGCACTGTGAGCTACTGAAATCTTCTGAGCTTGGTGCAACTTGTGACTTGCTTCCGTTCCTGTATGCTCTGGGTGTTTTTGTTAATTCTTTTTACTGTAACTCCACCAGCTTGAGACAATTTGTCCTTTTATTCATTTTCCTTTCATGCATTATCCCAACCTTTGAATACTCTTTTAAAACTGATTTGTAAAATTACTAAGTTATTTTTGGTATAATAATAAGTCTGAATTCAAGATATTAGCTAAACTAGATGTAACTTTATTGCGGGGGGGGGTGGTTGTTCCCCATGTGCTGCATTCCAGCCCTCCCAGGATAACCTAGGTCCTTTGCAGCCCCCTGCCTCTGCTCCTTCAGTTGTCACCTGCCTCTTGTCTGATGTTGTGGTGAGTTCAAGGCAGTGACTGTGTCTCTATTTCAGTGGTGTCTAGTAAATTTTGTGGTGCTGGATTAAATGAAGTGCTGGGTGACTCACAGGTTATTGCTGGTTAATTGTGTGGTTTGCCATTCCTTTTCTCAAAGGAAATAATCCTTTTGAGTTTTCTTTCAGGGCGTTCAGGAGAGGATTCCCTTTTCATTCCATGGGATTAGTGATAATTATGCTGCTTTTCCACCTTTATCATTCTTCTGATTTTTATCTTGATATGATGACTGATTTTTAGTATCTCTCTGATTTATAACTGGCAAAACCAAATTGAAATTAATTGCTTTCCCTATGGCTGTAGAAGGAACAAATGGAAGAACCCAGATTAAATCCCAGTTTTTCCTTCTAGCTAAAATTGGAGATAAGTTACTCTATACCTTTTATTTCTGTAGTAATTTGCTGTATGAAATTATAATAAACTAAGAAATAAGACTGATCTACAAAATTAGTCTGTTTCATGAGTGTTATGCAAAACATTCCTGAACTGAGACTGCTGTTGGCTTTAAATTCGGATGATGCTAAATAGACCAACAAATACACAGTGGTTATTTCAGATGTTAGATGAGTGCTTAACATTTATTTCTCCTTACAGTTCTAGGCACGCTCAGTAAGCTTTCTGTAATGTCAGACAATGATTATTTGTGTGGAATATGAGTTGTAGTGTTGTTTTTTTGCAATCCACTGTCTTTTTTTGTTCATTGCCAAAATATGAAGTTGCCATTTAAGAGCAGCCACACAGAGGAATTATAGCGAAAAGGAAGACTGGGAAACACTGAGTTACATGACAACAAAGTCAGTGGTGTTAGAGTCCATTTATCTCCTGCTGAAACAGGAGTTGCATCAAGTAGAGGTCTTCAGGTTCTAAGCTAGTTCTTCATTAGCTGTTGTGTCATTTGATTTTCACAGGAAAAAACAGATCCTAATTACATTTTCAGTCTAACGGGCTCCTAGGGGAAGCTCGCCTGTAAAGAGTTGCTTGGGTTTTATTTCAGTTTTATTTTGACTAAAATGAATTATTTTATTTATGGGGTCTAGCTTAAAAACACTTCTGAAACTCTGTGCAAGAAATATGTTTAGCCCTTTGTCTGAGTTAAAGTGAACAGCTTCAGAATTGGGTTTTTTTCGAGATTGCTCTGTAGGTAAAGTTGGAGCTTCGTAGCTAAATAACCGTCAGCACCCCAGTATGTGTATACATTGCAAGTAATTAAAAATGAAGCAACAAAACATTTTAACTTCCTCCTGACTACAGCATGCTTTCTCAGCAGTAGAACTAAAACAGTTTGCTAACCTCCAGCACTTGTGTCAGCAGCAAAACTGAAAGTATTTTTTGTCACCTACACTGCTGTCAGCTGCAAAAAAAAAATAGAAAGTAGAGGAACATAATTTCAGCACTAACATAAGTATCAGAATGATTTACCTGTCTGTTCTGCTTCACTTTCATCTCAGCTTTCAGGACTTCATTCATCAATCTTTTATTTACACACGCATATCTCATTTTTACACAATTTCTTTCTCCCCGACCAGATGGCTGCGTTGTCTGCTCGGTGTTCATCAAAGAGAATGAGAAAATACATGGACGTGTAGTGTCATCTGGGTAGGATTTGGCTAACTCTATTTTTCAGCAGCAATTTTGTAAGTATTCAGATAATGAAAAAGAACGCTTAGACGTTTCAGAAAAATACCACCAAATTCTCAAATTTAAAGGTATTACTTATTTTTGACTATATGAAAATATTATCTCTCTGTCCATGCACCAGGTTTGTTTCATCACAGCCACTTAAGTGGCAGTAGTTCAGTAGGATTAATATAAAATTGAAAGCTGGTCAAAAAAAGAAAGGTACATCTTAAATAGAATGAGGAATTCTTTTAATACTGATTTTTAAAAAATGCTAATATTCATTTAAATTCATTCAAATGCTGTAGTAGTTCAATTTATATTTCACCTCTAGCGTGCATTTTGTCTGTATACAGTTCTGTTTTTAGAGCAAGCTTACTGAGTTTGCTTCAAGAGCTTTTCTTGAAATGTGTAGAACTTCTTTGGGAAGAAGCTTGTTCTGTTCTTAAAGTGCTTTCAAGTCTTACTGTTAACTGTAACCTTTTGAAGAATAATTCTTGCCTAATTTCATGTAACTTGTCTGCAGTATTTCTAACAATTTTTTGTTGCATTTTTAGCTTCTTAAGTGCTATTCACGTGTAACCTTAGCCTATGGAATTTAGCTTTAGTGTGATGCATTCATTTTTTCACCTAATTTAAAATTTAAGATATACACAGTAGAAACGAATAATTACATTTCCAATTTTTATGAGTCCCATCATTGTAAATTAGATGTTTTCAAAGTGTTTATTTGCTCTTTTTCTACAAGACTCAGTTTCTAGTTTTGGTTTGATAGTAGGGTTTGTGATTGGTTTGGAATTACTTATAGGCTGGTTAACTTGAATAAACCCAGGCAAAGAATGGAAATTTTTAAAAATAAGTTTGTAGGGAATTCTGTTTTGTTCCTTCTGACAGTCAGCATTGTATTGTGGGTTACAAGTATCAGTTGAATTTTTTACCATTCTTCAAGATTAATGTTCATAAAAGTATTCGTACAGATGTAGTATGTATTTTAGGTGCAAGTTGATGGCTTTGCTAGAACACAACAAATTATCAGAGTATTATGAATAGAACACATGTAAAATGGATTTAAATCTGCTATAGAAGACCTCACAATGGGAAACGGAGTATTTCTGGCAGGGTAGAAAAGTATTACGTGCTTCAATATTCTTATTGATAATGTAACATAAATATTGTAATACCACTCAGAACATTTGCCACTGACAAAATGATGATGGCTTAATAAGCATTGACAAGGACAGAGCCATTATGCGTAGTAATACAGCTCGTAATGGTAAGCATCGACCGTTTTAATAAACTGCGTGTTAATGCTGTGCAGTCAAATGTATTCTTGTAGAACAGGAAAAATGGGTTATAACTGCAGAATGGACACTGTGTCCAGGAAGGAGGCAACTTGAAAAAGGCTTTATAAATAATAGTAGTAAAAATACTCAACAGAAACTCCCAGTAACTGCTATGTAAAATAATACAGGAGAAATTTGATAATAACAAAAATTACTGTGTGCGCTGCTGAGGCTAGTATGTTTTCCTTTTTGATTGTGCAGTGTCTTCTCATCAGTTCTAGTATTTAAATTGTAAACAATGTTGAAGAACTTAGAACGCAGAGAAGATGAGTCAGTCTAGAGACACCTGTAAATGAGAGACTTCAAGGTTGGATTGCTGAGCTACCAAAAAAAGAACTGAAGAGGGTAACTGTCGGCATACAAATAACTCCATTGCCTTGGGGCTTGTGTGCCAAAGTCTCTTCAGTGCAAACACAGCAAGGACTAGAACCTCAAGGAGAGGAAATTCATACCTGAAAACTGTGAAACATGCAACCAGAGAAAGTGGTGGCTTTTGTTTCTCACCAAGTCTTCCGACAAAGCCGGAATTGCCTTACTCAAAAGAATGTGAGCCCACACCAGACTTACAACAAATTGCTGGAATAAACGGCTGGGATTCTGTGACTGCGACACAGGGATCAGAATAGCTCCTTTAAAGGAAATTTCTGCTCTTAAAGGGAAAGCTATGTGGTAATTTCTGAATATTCTTGCTCAGATTAGAGAGATGTGTTTTAATTTTTTGGTTAATTTACTGAAAAAGTGCTGAAAAATGGGTGGAGAAAAACCGTGCCCCAAACCAGCAGTCCCTGCAGGGAAATTGGAGGAGTTGAAGGGAAAATGCCCAAACTATTTGCTGTGGTGATTTAATCTCTTTTACAACAACCTACAAAACTGGTTTTGCTTAGACTGGGAAAGAGCTGATGGACGTAAAAGTGCAAGAAACTGAGCTGAATGGAAAGAGATTTTCTGTTAAATGAGAACCAGCAGTCACTGAAGTGCAGCTAAACTGAAACATAGTCCTTTCCTCTCCCTTTATTCTTTCCACTTAGATTGCTGAAAGCAGCAAGCTCAGCTGAAACTGGAATGTAAGAAAAATATGCATTTAGAATATTCATTGTTTTAGTATTTTTAGAAGGTTCATATTTACTGCTAAAGATGCTTTTTGGCTCTGAGGACTACTGTGTCATTGTATACCACTAAATACATATTTCCAGAGGAAGAAAACTCAAATGCTGAAATGTATTCAGTCTGGAAGTGGGATACATACAGAATTATGGCTTTCAAATTCTCGTACTCTCTTTTGGTCTTTTTGTCTGAAAATATAACGCTAGAACTCAACATGCATAGGCTGTCTTTTCTGTGCAAGCACTTTAAAGTTCAAAATTCAAGAAAAACAATGACTGAAGCTCTAGTTGTAAATAGTCACAAGATCTGTGACATTTATTTTAACTGCATCTATTGTTTCACATTATTTCCATGCAAGGAATGCTAAAAATGAATCTGTATTTAAAAAACCCCCAAACACTAATTTTTTTTATAATTGGTGCCAGAGTATTAAATTTTTCTTTCCTTCTTCTGCTAGAACTGAATGGTAGCTGTAATATGTACATTTTCAAGTAAAGGTATAAGAGTTTTAAACATTTTAAAAGGTTCTGTCTGCCAGTAGAGATCTAAGACTACTTCAGCCCTCCTTTCTCCCCTGTCCGTAGAGAACACTGCCATCTGGAGAAAAAAAGGAAAAGAACCGTGTGACACCCGATGGCAGCAAACAGCTGAAAATGCAGAGTTCAAGAGCACTAAGCGGCATGGGACACATTTCCTAGGAGCAATCTAACAGGCTGCGAGGACAGCAGGGCATCACTTACACAGGAGCAGGACGTCTGCGATTGGGTTGATGGAGTGTCCTCAGCAGGGCATCACAGGATTCAGGAATGGTCCATGCTAACAATAACTATCTTTCTGAGGCTGTGAACTGCCCTGAAAATGAATATGAGCCCTTGCAGCATAGAAATGAGGAACTTCAATTTCTGCTGAATCATTTTTCTATGTCTTGGAAGAGAATAGCCGTGATGGATGCGATGTGGTGAAGGAGCAGGAGCTTCTGGAGTTCCATGCATATCAACAAGTTCCAAAACTGCTATCCCTCCATCTTTATTATGATATAAAAGCTATCAAAATCCAGATACCTTCTCTCCCACCTCCTTCCAACATTATGGAGCTTAACACACAGCATAGTTTGTTAGTTTGATGGGATTTTGATCAGAGTGTTCGTAGTACACCTCTGTGGGATGGTGCACACTGGCAAAGCCCATAAATACGGCTGATATTATCCTGTTTGAGAGGAGATGGTGACCTGCCCAAAATCACATGAGATTTAGGTGTCTTAGAGGCTGGCTTAGTCCACTGATTCACCACTGCACAGCCCATAAAATCAGGAGTTTGCGGTTTAAGGAAAAAAAACCTCAAAGTAAAGCTGTATGTGGGAGGGAAAACAACGTTAAGTCAACTTTGAGGTTGGTGGTAGTCGCTCAGTTCTAACCATCAAGACAGAGGTCTTGATGTTTCTTTAAAAACAACAGCTCTGTGTGGCTGCTGTGCCCAGTGGCCACTCAAAACCCTAAAACTTAATAAAAGGGGGAAAAAAAAAACCTCACAGAAGACACCCTTCCGCTGTCGGTGTTAGAAATTTGTATAGAGGTGTGTAGTCCCACGTTAATACTAGTGAGATCCTTGTTTCTTGGGTTATCTGTTGGCAGTGCATTTCACAGATTAATTATAGTTCCGTTTTGTTTAAGAAGAGCGGGGGGGTTAGCTTTAAATGTACTTCCTTTCCATTTTCTGCCTCTGTTATGAGAGTAAACAGAAGCACTTAATTTACCTTCTTAAATATTTGCTATTTTATCTTTTTATCGTATCTTCTATTCATCTTGACTTTAAAGAAAAATGTCCTATTTTTCACTCTTTTTTTTCATAGCTTTAATCATTTTTGTTGCTCTTCTCTGTAATTTTTTTTTAAAGAGTGTGACCAGAACTAAAGACAATAATTGAGGGATGAAGCTGTTTTACTCATTTATAAAATAGACTCATGGTAACATACCTTCTGGTAGCAAAATAAACTCACTTGACTGAAGAGAAAAATCTCTTTAAAATTCCTCAGGCTCCTTCATAAGCACTCAATGTAGTATTCTTGGTAGATTTATAATACTGAGTTGCCCAGACTTCACCTTTACACTTTTCTTTTCTTTGCTGCTCAATATCTGTTTAGATTAGGATTTTCCAGGGATTTGAAGGACTTTTATGGTACCTTTCTCCTATTGAATTTCCAACTCTGGACTCTTGTGAATAGCCCATTCTTACTGAAAGACATTTTCCTGCTATCTGTCAGTGTATGTTTAAAGAGCTCTTTAGATTTGAAAGAAATAATGTAAACAACTGTTTCTTTTATGGTTTCATTCAGGATTTGGGTTCCTACTTAAATGTTTGTGTGGGTATGTATTTTTTTTTAATGGAAGGATTTCTTTTAATTTTATTATTGAAGGTTGTGAACACTGAACTTCAGCGTGCGAGCGTGGTGGTACTGTCTGCGAGAGCTACCTAAATCTCCGTGTGAATACAGAACTTTTTCACACTTATTTTTTAAATTACAGCCTACAAACAATTTTTGTCATCTTATTCAGGTAAGTTCCATGAAAGTATACTTATAAATTCCTGTTGTGTTTTATGCTACTTTATATTTCTCATGTTCTTCCTTACCAAAGGAAGATAGAAGGTGCTGTATCTCTAGGAAAGAACTCCCTTCTTTCCCTTTTCTTGTTCAGATTACTTAGTAATGCTGATTTTCATTGGCTCATCTGGATAAGAAATAAATATGAAATTTCTCAAAATATTATGTCCGAGTGACCTGGTAGAGGAAAAAAAGGATTTCTGATTAAAACCCAAGCCCAGTTAGGTATGCAAGACTGCGTCTAATTTATGCATGCAGTTGCCATGACTATGTGTGCGCATTGGATAATTGCTAGCACAAATGACTACTGGCATTTGCACACACATTTATCCAATTAGTATGTGCAATCAAAGCAATTTCAGGCACAAATTAGCTGCACAATTGTGCATGCCTTCTGCACATGTAATTGTATGCCTAATTGGTCTGAAAGTCTTGTTCACAATGTGTGTCTTGATTTTATTGCAATATAACATAAAAACCAGCGAGTTTTATTTGCAGAAATACAGATTTTGCATAACGTTTGCATTTAGAAATAACTCCGAGGTCTTTTTACTAGATTTCACAAAATAAACAGTTCTCTGTGTGCTACCTGTAGGCAATGTGAGCTCCGTTCCATACATTAAATGACAGTTGAAAATTTAACTTGCCTTGAGTTTTTAACAATTATGGCCTTAGTAAATCCTATAAATTATGCTATCATTTATGTAGAAATAAGGCCACAAAATTGCACCATTTTTGTTCCTTATATGCTACATATAACATCAAATAATACTTTATTATGAATGCTTGAATGCAAAAGATGTTCAAAAGTGAAGTCATGATTTTGTTTGATGTAATTATTCCATGTTTGATCATATGCTTGAACCAGGACTTCTTTAAAAGTGAGTATATTTGTTTTATAATCATATTTGTTGAAATAAATTTTAAAATTTTGATTATAGCAAGGAAATGGAAGAGCTTAAGAAGGAAGCCCTGTTTTTCTTTAAAAATACCATCAAAATGGTAAATTTTGGCCAGGCTCTGTAAAGTAAGCAGCTACCATAGAGAAACTTCCTGAATATCTATAACATACCTCATTTTTAATTATCTATAAAAGTTCATTTAATTATGAAAGTTTTGGCACTGCTCTTAATATTTCCAGTAACATATGTTACAGTATTCTCTGTGTTTTCTCATCTTGCATCCAGTGAGAGGTAGGCATAGGAAAAGAGATTATGGATTGTGGCTTGGAAAATATTAAAAAAAAAAAAAAAAAGCAACAGAGATTGTTTGCCTTTGAATTCCCCTGGGCTGTTTGTGAAATGTTTTCCTTGGTCTGGCAGTCCTAAAAGTGTTTTTCCAAAACTAGGTGTCAAAGAAAGGTAAAATAAGGGAGGAGGAGATATACTTTTCAAAAAAACCTGGCTCTTAGTTAAGCACACAGTACCAAGGGGATGTAAGGGGTCATCAGGCACTCGCTGGCAGATAAGGGAAGCCGATGTAATCTTTGGGGCATTCCGATATGAACGAGCTTTTCTTACCTACTTTTGATGTCCCCTAACCTTAGGGCTGTTCTAGGGATAAAAGCCTGGAGAGATGGTTCTTGCTGTGGTGTTAAGACACTGCTTATGCCACTCTCCTGTTGTTCCGTGTGATTCTGACAGCGTGGCAACCCTTCTCCAGGTGGCCAGCCCACCATTAGCAGCGTGCCCTAGGTCAGCACCTCTTGGGAAAGACGGAATCCAGGTGTTGACTGAACCATGATAGCTACGAGAAGGAGCCGAGCCTCTGTATTACACCTGAAATGGTTCAGATGTTACTTGTCTGGCTGTGGTAGATAGGGTGATTTATTTTATTTTATTGTATTTTATTTCCCATAACAGTGTTTCAAATTAGTTTGCAATGGTTTAGGAAACTCATTGAAAGACTGAGCATAGGATAGACAAGATTTTCCCTTTGATACTCATGGATAAGATAGTTGAAAACCATTCAGTGCATATACCTATGTCTTGCAGAAATAACTTTAAACATCTGATGATTAAATTAGTTCCACAGCCTGATAACTGAAGGGACTAAAGTATAAATGGATTTCTGAAACAAAATTAACAAAACAACATGAGGTCACATAATATCAAAAGAAGGGTCTCTGTTGCATTATTACTACCACAAGTAGTAAGTTCCTTGTACAAGTGTACCCTCTATAACATCTCCATGGAAAAGCTTAGTAGCAAACTGAAATCCATGACACAGTTCTTGAAATCAAGTAATTTATGGGTAACATAGTAAGCAGTAGTTGGACTAGACACAACGAACATCGAAAATCATTCTCTAGCTTTTTAAATAGTAAATAACCAGATTCAAAGGGGTAGCTAGTAGCATGAGAAGGTAACTGAGGGCAAAATTTTGGTTTTATTCTTTAATAAGAATTGTCTTGATTGTTTGAAATATATGAACAAGGAACTCTGTTATGAAACAGCAATGATTATTGCATAGTTGTGCTATCAAAGCAAGAAAACAAAGCCACTGAGCTGTACATCTCCTTTTTCCTCTGTGCAGGCAGGTGCCAGACCGTGAGGCTTGCAGAGCCCAGGTTCTGGGAGCAGCACAGCAATATCTTCCTTCCTGGTACCTCCCATCCCAGCGTGCTAACCCAGCCTGCCGTAGCTCCTCACTCCCGTCTTCATGTGCTTCACAAATTAAAGCTCAGGTACCAGGAATTCGAAGGACTTTTAGAGTCTCTTTGCTTCCTTTAAGGATGATGCACAGGTCTCTGTATACTTCTCTTACAAAGCAAAGAATCAGAAGTTGGCAGATAAGTTTTGTAGTTTAGCTTTTAACTTTTCACAGACCATGTCTCTATTTTAAATTCTTAAGTTTATGTAATGCTGCTGCTTACAACATTAAGTTAAATTTTAGTTGCTGAACTTCTGTTCTCATTCACTTTTTAACAAAACATGCAAGCAGGAATCCTCCCAGTTATCCAGAGATGAAGTTTTGCTTATTCAGAGCAGAAAATTATGTAGGGAGCTGCCTTATATCACTGCTGATTGTGTTTCTTCAAATGAGTCACCTCCTACCCCTGAAGGTACAAAGCAAATCCTTTTTTCTTTTTTTTTTTTTTTTTTTCCACTTGGTTTTTAAAATTGTTTTGGGGATATGTAGCACACCAAAAGCCAGCCTGCTTGCACTTGTAGAACGGAGAGCATTTTAATACTACTGTACTTTGACAAAAATCTGTTCTTTTGCAATCCACGAGTTAGCAGAGTAACTGGGTGATTGCAGATACTGCAGCTGATGAAAGTGTGGGTTGCCTCTGGCCATACTGGATAAAAATCTCATTTCAAAAAAAAAAAAAAAAAAGAACCCTGCGTATGGAGCACTTACACATTTTCCAAACTGTTTTCTGATAGAGAATGAGATAGCACATGCTTATATCCTAAGTAGGAAGCTTGCACTTAGCTCATGCACAAAATTTTGCTTTGAAGATTGTCTTTCCTGCAGTTATTATTATATGCCTTGTAACTTTTCACATTTGAAATTACATTTTTATCTTACAATTCAAATATGAAAAAAATAAATATTTTAGAAATACCAAAAGTAAGGGTCTACTCCCCCCACACTGGTTATATACTCTAACAAAAACTCCAGTATCTACTCGCAACAAATCCGTTCTTCGTTATCAGTGTGAGTTTTCTCTTTTTTAAGACTTGATTAGGCTTTAAATTTCCCGTGGACTTAGAATCTTTTTCACAAACTGCAGAACTTTCAGCACAGAGTGACTAGGGTCAAAAGGATAAAAAGGACCAAAAGAGATACACTGTCTAACCTGATTCTTGCACTCTTCCCTTAAGGATTTGCTACTAGACTTTATACAGACAGGGTACTCAGACAGATGTGATGTGGCCGTTCTTTGATGCCCTTATTTGATTGCTTTTGCTAGTTCCTGGAGCTTGGTTCCTGGATTTTGGAATATAGTTTTCACGGGCTTGGGATACAGCTGTCTGGCTGACCCCTAAGACTCAAAGCCTAAACATAGACATGGGCAGGACAGAAATAAGTGCCTTTTTTTTTTTTTAGTACCTAAGAAAATCATAATAATCTATCGCTGAAGTACTAATACAAGCTAAGCATTGACTGTTTCACCTGAGAGTCTCATGCACAGATTACCCTATGTTGCTGGCTTGGTTTTATCCAAATACAAGTGCCAGCATGCCCTTCGGGATGCCTTTTGGCTGTTTTCTTCCTTTCTCAGATGATGGTCTTCTATTTGAATATGGATTACAATCCCCTCTTTTTTTTTTTTTTTTTTTTTTTTTTTTTTTTTTTTTTTTTTTTTTTTTTTTTTTTTTTTTTTTTTTTTTTTTTTTTTTTTCTGAGCTGGAGGTTAATGTAATTAGTGTTTTGCTTTTTTTAAAAAAAAAAAGTGTCACAAGAAAAAATACAGTTTTTTGCTCATCCTGAATGTATTTCTACTTTCAGCTTTTGATCTTAAGCAGCATGATTTTTTTATAAGAAAGGAACAGTAGAGGGAGGTGTTCTCTAACTTTCTTACCCTCAACTGTTCTGAAGTATGTGATGAGGATCAGTTGTACCATGTGATTTGAGTGGTGTCTGAGTACAACAACTATTACATTGCACTTTAAACATTTTGTGTGTGAAAACAGAAGCTGAAAGTCTGTTGAAAGTGTCATCCGAGATACTTAGCATATGCTCCAGGACTGAATTTGAATGTGTTTGTTCAGACACTTGGGAAGCTTTATATACATTTGAAGGGAGAGAGTTCTGGTTCTGTAAATTCAAAAACTCCTACCAAGGTTGACTTGAAGCCATATATTTTAATGAAACCGATTTTGGTGTGCTTTCTGGATGTTGAGTCTCTGGAAAAAATGTGATCACTGATTATTTTTGTGTTTATGTCATTCCAACTTTTGGCCTCCTTGCAGCTTCTGTATACTTGCCGTACATCTCGGGATGTACTGAGCTGCAGTTCTTTCCCCTCCTCACTACCATCCTTTCCTGCTTCCTTTTTCTTTCATTGTCCCAATAATCCAGTGTATCCTTTCCCCCGTCTTGCCCACACTCTGTTTTCTCAGTTGTTTGCTTCCATTCAGCCTCAAGGGAAAGAACATCACATTGCTGAAAGGTGTGTGGTCTCAATCCCGACAAAAATACGAGGACAGACCCTGCCCATCCTGAGCGAAATGTTCACAGAAAAACTGTAATCATTTGTGATAAGCTAAATATTTACACTGAGGCTGATGATGAAGGTGTAAGTGTCTGCGCGCCTCGTGCACCCAGACCCATACATTTGGATGAGGTTTTGCCTGCGTGTCAGCTAAGTGGATGAAAATAGGTTTTGTCAGAACAGACATATGGATTCCTTCCCAGCTTTTTACAAAAATGTTCCTGTGCAGCCTCTCGGTAACCTCATTTGTAAAAAGGGGGAACAATACCTGCTGCCTTCGTATGGTTTTGCTCCATAATTGGGGCTTTGAAGCCTGGGCTTTTGGCTCCCGTCCCAGTGCACCTGTCCCTGGGCGAGAGGGTGTTTGATGGAGCTGTTTGTCTCTGTCTCTCAAATCGCTGACACGCTGGTCAGACACTTTCCCAGCTGGGGAGCCGTATGTCGCAATTGCTTATGTTCGGCGGCTTTGATTAGGCATTTTTCTTTAATTAAATGAAAATGGACAGATTTTAAACAGGAGTATTAAGAGTGTCTGCTTGTAGATAAAAGGTGAGGTCTGCGGGAGCTGTGAAGTCAGCCAGCAGTATGAGTTTACATAAAATGGGCACAAATTTGGGAGCCAGCAGTATTGCTGCGAAGTATAACTTCTGATAATAGCGTGGAATTACATACCCATCATGAGTACTATAAGGGAATTTTCTATCTTAGCAAATTATTACCTTTGTTTTGCTTTTCAGAAGACGGAAACAAACTATTTGTTAACCTTGTTTATTCTTCAAGCTATGCAAATTATAAAGTGACATTTATTTTCAAGTGTCTGTTCTCTCCTTTATGGATGTTTTTACACAAAGATGTTTAGGGCATGTTCTCTGTTAGTATGAAGACTTTTGGTACATGGGTGCCATCTCTGTAAATTCATAGCAAAGAAGGTAAAATCAGGATTTTATTTCCAGTCTTTGGTCACATTTTTAAATTATTCCTGCCGTATTGTTCTCAGTGTGGGGGTATTGATGAGTGCAGATACCTGAAGCTATCTTCCATCACTTTGCACAAGAGAAAAAAGTTCAGATGAAAGCATTTTGCAGCATGGACAGCATACAGATTTATGCAACTTTTACTTAATCAGTTGACAGACAGGCACCTTAAAAGGAAAAGTGTCTACTGCTTGCTGGGTTTTTTTCCATTAACATGAGTTAAAAAATCAATGGTCAACCATGCTAAGAGTGAATGCTTTCTACTTTAGAAAGAACATGGCGTTATTTTGACTTTTAAAAACCAGCAGAAGAATGTCCAGAATGCTTGTCTGCTAAGTAACAAGTGCACAAGGATTATTCAAGACCAGGGCTATAGTTTCATAGAATTTCCATGTGCAGTTATGTAATTTAGGATTGTACTTACCGTGTCTACTTGATACAAGCCTTGTAATTGTATTATACAGATAGACTTTCATACACCATTTGTATTTGCATCCAGAAAGAAAATATCATTAGAGAAAATAATTTCGGATCAGCTACTTTTGCATGACTTCCCGGCACATAAGGGGCATTTGACTGGTGTGGAAGATCTCATGATGAACATAGCAGCATCGAAGCCTGAATTAAAAACCCACCCCCTAGGATGAGTAGCAAGGCTTCAATGATGGAAACTAAACTGCTGGGTTTTGTCTTGTGTGTAGTACCGTATTTTTCATTTCTGATATTTCTATGGAATCTAAACATTATTTGGTTTCTTACAGGAAAAGTTGTCACAAACTGAATTTTAACTCTGTCTTTCCCTACTCCTTGATAAATTGGATTTTGTGTTGGATTCAGCACACTTCCTTGTAGAAGATCTTATGAGGACCTTCACAGTAATGCCAAATTGTGCACAAATGGGCTCGTGAGCCCTTACTGGCCAGCTGGTAAGTGAAGGCTTCTTATCTTATGATTTGGTTAAAGAGGAAAAAGATCTTGGACTGCAGTGTGGCATAATAATATGGTCCTGCTTGGACCCCAGAATCATCAAATCTGCATGAAAGCAGCAGCTTCAGTGATTCAGCTTGTGGCAACAGTTACTGCTTATTTGTGCCTGTTGGCTGCACTGCGTGTGATGAATGGCTTCGGGTGGAATTATTGTAGTCTCACTCTAAGAAGGTGAATTCATAACCTGGCTATCAGTGGCCACTGAACCAAAAGACTCTGCGCAGTTTAAGCGGTAAAGAAAGAGATCTTCAGAATTTCCTAAACATCAAGTGTGTAGGAACTGTAGGGCCTTGGGCTCTGGCACCTCTTTGTTCCCCGTGTCTGTCAGATCTGAATGTGGTTTTCTGACAAGTCAGGAGGATGCATCATTGAAGTGTGATTTTTGAGGAATCGACACTTGAAAGGAATGAAGTGGCTTGCCACTTGCTGAAGTATGTTTGAATGACAGCTGTTCTGTTTGCCTAAATTTCAACAAGAAAACTAGCTTGAAGTTTGCAGGAGCTAAATCTGACAGCTTTTTGATACAAAGGAAATTGTGAAGGGCTGGAGAACTGACAGAACTGGGGATGGGAGCATAGTTGCCGGACAGAAATCAGAAATAAATACAGATTGACTTCGCACTTTAATATACATTTTTGCCATATTTTAGAACCGAAAGCAGAACAGGAGTACTTTAAGGCCACTGCTAGTAAAAAATATTTTTAAAAGGCAGTGGGAGTATGTGATCTGCCTTCCTCACTGCATCCAGTGAAGGTTGGAGTGAAGGCAGAACTGCAAATGCAAGGCAAAGATAGCACAGCTGGGGCTGTGTGTCCTCAACACAGGGACCAGGCTAGAACCCATCCTGCGTACTGCACTTGCTGTCAGTTTATTGTGCTTATACAGGTGATGGCAATCCTCGCCGTTCGCAAAACTCGCAGTATCTGGTGCATGGTTATAAATTAATAATGCTTTGGGTGTCGTGTCTTTGTTTCTGCAACTGCTGCAAATGAAGTTGTCTGTGTGCAGATTTTATTTAAATTCTACTTTTCTTTTGATCTTGCTGTTAGTATTTGAAGTCGACTGATATTTATCGCCGTGCTCTCACTGCCTGCCCTACTTTCCCTGGTGCATACCCCATGGCCCTCTTGCTTAATGCTGAACTGGCAAAGATGCTGGCAGAGGGATCGGAGACAAGCTGATGAAGTCAGACTAATGACTTAGGCTGGGTTCTGAACTTCAGGCTTTTGCCATTTTGGTGGAGGTATTTTTTTGTTTTGATTTTCTTTGGGAGGGGTAGAAGGTGTTACACCCAAGAAGAACTCTTAGCATGGAAGCAGGTACTAAGCTAGCATAGCTAGTCTGGCAAACTGAGCTTAAGATTTGGTGAGCATTCAACGATACATCCCGGAGGCCTTCAGCAAGTCAAATGAGTATTTTAATTCATGGTTTTCAGTGTCTCTCTCCTACTGTTAGGTTACTCATTTTAAGAGTGGCCGTGTTTTACTGTCACTATCATTTTAAAAGAAATAGCACTCATTTCAGTATAAATGAAAGGGAAGTGTTACCATAAGACAAATTTGTGATGAGAGTTCTTCTGTTGGTACAGATGGCATCTGTGTATTTTTATCACTATAAATCACTCACAGTTGGAGCCACACTTAGTCCAATATCTTGCTTTATACTTATTAAAATAATGCCAGGTTTGGATATTACATTAATCACTCAGTTCATCAGAAGCTTTGGTACTAGTAGATGACAAAACATATTTATTTTGAGAAAGCAATGATACCATTATTTTCAACGTATTTATAAATGTACAAGTAATACACAAACTATATTGCAAAGCAGTGAATTAGTAAGCTGAAATATGGATTTGTAAGCCTTATTTTTCTCCTACAATATACTCCAAGTGTATGGCTGATAAATCAGGACTTAAAAGAGTACCAGTAAATGCACTGGGGATAGTTACCTACATTTAAATTCAAACTATATTTTTATATTTTTTCCCAAAAGTTTCAGTCATGCCTCAAAAAGTCTTGAATTTGTTTTTTATACTGTGGTGACTACAGTTGCATTCCAGCTCCCAACTGGGGAGCTGTACCAGCTTAGAGGGGAGGACAGAAAGAATTTGAAACTGGGTTTTTATCTAGGAGACAGCCACTTGGATCTAATAGATTTGGATTAAAATACCTTTCTATTTCCCTGCTTCTGGGAATTGCTGATGACTTGTTTGGCTGTTAGCATAACCAAAGCAGTTTACGGAATCTCTTCATTCTGTGGGTTGCTGATGCTCTAGAGGTGCCTGTTCCGAGTGCCCTGTCTATTGTTCCAGCGCCTGAGCCAAACCCCACAAGCACACAATGGGAGAGCAGAGCCCTAAGTGCCTACAGCCTCTTTGCTGTATCTGGTGAGTTTGTCTAAGTTGTACTACAATTTCTACATAAAATGAATGATGAATCCCTGCAAGTGATGTTGGCAATGTTCCACATCGCAACAGATATGAGCCGTGGGCTGTGCTCCCCTTCGTCTCTGCAAAATGGTAAAGAGGGAGCAGATTCGCTCCGAGCTTTCCAATCTATGAGCTACAGCCTGAAGGAAAACAAAAAGAATAATTTCTTCATTCTCTCCAATGAAAACCACTTGCCCCCTGCTTTCCATAGGGTATGTGAGGGAAGTGGGCCTGCATGTACAAAAGGTGTAAAATGATGCCAAATGGTTGTATAACCTATGTCACCTGATCAAGACAGACAACTTCTTTCTTAGTGTTTTTTTCATAATTAATGCAGTTTTCTGTTCTGAAGCTCAGCCATTCAGTTGAATTAAGTTTCAAAGAATGGTATTCAAACTATGAAATACTTAAATTCAACTAAGATGTAGCCGGATAATTTTGCATCAGTAACATGTATTGAAAACTATAAGAAAATGTATGTTTCTATAGGCAGACACACCCGACCTAACCAGTTCCAAATTTGTACACACTTGCATTGGCAAATTGTAGCTTGCTTTGCTCAACTGAAGGATGAGTCACAAAGATATCAAAGAAAATAACACCCAAAATTCCACTTGAAGAGTAACACCTCATTATAAAATTGGTTGACTCAAATGAACAGTCTTCTTCATAAGGATTATCTTGAATGACCTTCCATCTAAATATGCCTTTACGCCAAAGGGCCAACACTTGCGATCCCTGTTAATGTGAACCCTCCGAGCATGTCAGCGGAATTATTCCAAGGGCAGGGCTACAGAGTCAGGATAGCTTTAGCGCTGCTGAGTTACTTGGGTGTAAGAACGTGGGAAGTGGGCTTTTTTGTTTCTTTCTTTGTTCTTGTAGTACGTATAGCAAATGTAGTTCAGTGTGAAATACTCCAGATATACCAGGAGAACACGACATATGTATTCATGGTATAAAGTGTAATTAGAAAGAGTTCCCTGTCTTCACTTGATTGGTAAAATTCATTTGCCTCTGTAATGGAGAAGAGACAAATTTTTTCACGTACATTGTTCTGACAGGAGTAATTCCATTAACTTCAGGGCAGTTACTCAGTGTTTACTGCCATGTACTTGGGTTCAGAATGTGCCCCCTCAGATCTGAAAATGCTCAGAAAACAGTTGTAGAGAAGATCACGCTGCAGAAGATTGTAATGGGGAGAAAGGAATAGTTCAGAAAAGAATTTGCCTAATCTATTTTATAAATTCACATTTACACATATATGCATATATACTTACCTATTTACACATCACAGAAAAAGGGACATCAAAAGTCACCCAATTCCAGCCACTGTGGTGAGCTGGGATCAGCCTTGCCTAGGGCATGTTGTGTGAGGAACAATAGTTTGCTGTTAGGACTACCTGAAATGAAATTCTGTTCTTTGCAATAAAGCGCAGGCAGCAGATAGTGTTTTACCTCGAGTAACCTGAACACCTTTCCCTATCAGCTAAGGATCTTCACTCTCTTACCATTCTAATGCTGGATCTACCATGCTCACCAGCTGGCGTACTCAAATAGTGGGGTTTCATGGTAGAAATGGATTATAATACTTATTGAGGCATTATTAATGTTTAGATTAAATGTATATGCATTAAATATACAGTATTATTAATGTCTATAAACAGAAATTAATGTAATTAAGAGATAATTGGATATATTTATAAGTAAGTAACATTCCCTAGTGAAATTGCATGCATTCCCCTGCCTGTATTGGTTAACATGTCATTAATATTAAAATGCGAGACAGGCATCCTTCAAATGAACACCATGCGGTTGTATAAAACTTTAATTTTTAAAATTTACTTATAAGATGAAGTTATTTTCCTGACTGAAACATCATGTAGCCGTTGAGCTACTACTGTGCAATTCTTTTGGAATTTCTCCATGGAAGAACAAATTTCAAACATGTCTTGTAATGCCCTTATGATCGCAGTGACCTCAGTAAGGTACTTCTTCAGTGTATTTCTTTACTTCTTCCTATCAGTACAAGATACCAGCTTGCACTAAGCTATTGTATAATCTTTAATCATGTCATGATGTAACAGTATTATATGTCCCAGAAAACACTATGAAAACTCCATATGAAAATACTGTATAATTATTTCTTGCACTTGATTATAAGTGTGGAGCAAGTCTAAATGAAAAAATACTATTTAATTCACACACAAAAAAATATTACTGGAGTAACAAATTAGAAATCGTCTGATATGAAAGAGCAGAAGTTGTTTCCCCACACCTGCAGGAATGCACTCAGAGAATTGATAAGGCAGATCATACAGCTTTTCTACCAAATTTTGTAAGATGGCTATTGCAAGATTTCTGCCATCTGTAACTCATTTTAGTGAGACCAGCTGTTCTGGTGTTATTTTGACAACATCCATTTCATAATTGCAAAATTAATCTTTTAGATTTGATCCAAAATAAAATTTGTAAAGCAAGAATAAGTTTACAAACTGCAACACCAGGGGACCCTGCTTGTCCCTCTTCCTTTTGAATTCAGTGGCTCTTACACTTTGTATTCTGGTTTGACTCATCTGTAAATGTGAATGCATGCACAAAAATGCTATGAAAGCCACTTTTTAACTGTGAAAAACATATAAAACTCTATTCACTAGACATTATTGAAGCATGTTTTTTTAAATCTGTTTTAGACATCATGTAAGAAACAGATATTTAATATATAGGATAAAAAGTATTCATAAGTATTACAGTGATTTAAAAATTCCTCTTGATAACTTGTTGGCTTGAATAAAAGCATAAGGTAAAAAGGATGCATGAGCAGAAAATTATTGGCATGTCTTTACAATTTTTTATCAAGAAAATAGTTGTTCAGATGCTTGATGTTAGAAAAATATACCATATAGTGTATGAAGTGGTATTAAAGTCTGCATGTGAATGTCATGGTTTAACCCTAGCCAGCAATCACACAGCCGTTCACTCACTCTCCCACAGCAGCATGGGGAAAGAAATGGAAAAGTGAGAAAGCTTGTGGGTTGAGATAAAAGACGGGTTAATAAGTACAGCAAAAGCTACACCCAAGCAAAGCAAACCAAGGAATTCATTCACCACTTCCCATCCCAGGGAGGTGTTCAGCCATCCCCAGGACAGCAGGGCTCCATCACGCATAACGGTGACTTGGGAAGACAAACGCCGTAACTCCAAATGTTCCCCTCTGTGTTCTTCTTCTCCATTTTTTTATGCTGAGCATGATCTCATATGGAATGGAACATCCCTTGGGTCAGTTGGGGTCAGCTGTCCCAGCTGTGTCCCCCCAACTCCTTTGTGCACCCCCAGCCTGCTCGCTGGTGGGGTGAGAAGCAGAAAAGGCCTCGACTCTGTGCGAGCCCTGCTCAGCAGTAACTAAAACATCCCTGTGTTATCCACAGCACAAATCCAAAACACAGCCCCACACCAGCTACTGTGAAGAAAATTAACTCTGTCCCAGCCAAAACCAGCACAGAGGAGTACATCAGAGTAATTCTTCAAATAATTAAACTTTTGTATACTCCACTATTCTGTTTAATTAAAATGTTTATAGATTTTTCTCCCTAGAGTTAATATGTACTAAAGACAGTCCTAATTCTTTATCTTGACACAGTACTTAGATTAAATCCTGTCATAATTTGTTGTTTGCTAGGATTATAACCGTATTTTACTATTTATATTTGTGTACATAGGCTCAACTGCTTGAATCTTGTGACTCACTCCATTGGTAGGTGAGTACTGACTTTCTTTCTACATGTTGTTTGTTGTTTTTTGGCAAGTATTTTCAAATGCAAATGCCTGACTTTAAGTGGCCAAATCTTCATCCTTCGTGCCTTGAAATCCATGTTGCATTAGGGAGTATTCAGTAGTTTTCAATGTCGTATTGCTGGCTTGGAATATTCTATAGTTGCCGTCTTTACTATTAAAGCTCAAAAAGTGTAACTTGTGCTCAGTTGATTTCTTTGACATTTGCTACTGAAGAAAGGGAATATATCAGATTGAATAGTTAATCCAGGGACTGGTTTATGTTCTTGATAATGCAACTTGTTCTGCAGTGGCTCTGGACAGGTTACAGCATGCCTATAATTATATATCATATAAACACATTACAGCAGTAGTTTCTATAGGCACAGTTCCAGGAACAACGTGGGTTTGTTCTAAATAACAAATATAACACCACTGCGAAGTGTGGGAAACAGCACATAACATCCCCTAAAAACACTGATGCTGCTAGGACTGTCATTTTGCTGTTATGCACATAATAATACAAGAAAAAACTAATTAATTGGAGATTGTTAGGAAGGGGCTGGAGATAATTGTTTTGCCAAATTAGTCATCTTGAAGATAAGACCAAGTTCACTAGCAAATTCCTGACTGTCACTATTTGTCAAGAATATATGAAAGGGAGGTTAATGAGCTCTTCTTTATAGCAATTGAAAAAAGCCTTTTTTTGTGAAAGCAGCTCCTTCCTACCAGGCATTATTCTTTGCCTAATTGCCGGCTGCTGAACTAGTTGATGTTTCACGTATTTCAAAGGGAGCGATGGGCACGTACGTAGAACCTGCAGAAGCATTTTTGGTTGGTTACCTGGACCAAGCTGGGAGATGCCGGCAGCTCTTTGTGACTACGTTCCTCTTTTATTCCGAGTGAGTTTTCTCTATGGCATGCTGGCTCTTGGAATTCAGACACTAGCAATATTATACGTCTGCATTCAAAACCAAAAAAATATATGATGGTTTCTTGTAATGATTCTTCTCTATTACTGTTTTTAGTCTTATGAAATCTGTTTGGAACATAACAGGCACCTTTCTTTTCCAAGAACGCTTCATAACAGTGTAAGAAGGCTTTCCTAGGCAGTAATAAGGATATCACTGGTGGGTTTTGCACTTGTTGAAAGTGGCTCACTGAAAAGCAAACATACAAAGCCTCACAACAAAAGAACACTTCAAATATCTAGTTATTACGTATGCCGTAAGGAACTGAAAATACACAAGGATAAGGATGTCTCATCGTGTCTGCTTTGTCATAACAGGAATAGCACTTGTTGCTTGTGGATATTTTTATTGCTCCGGTGTTTTATGGAAAAGGTCTGAGGGATAGGGTTTAAAACACCCATTTAGTGAAAGACAGTTTCTTTTATCATGACCGTACTACAGAAGAAAGGAGTGTGTACATGTAATCCAGTTTCTTATACAGGAAAGGAAAATGGTGTAAAGATCAGAGAACAGAAGTCAAGATTCTTATTCTGGGTCTACAGCTACAATATTATGGTTTGTGATGAATCATTTAATATGCCTTCACTTAATTTTCCTCCCATAATCTGGTACAAAATGTCATTTTTTTCATGAATGTGTACTGACTAAAAAGAAAAAAAATATTTCACATCTTTAAAAGGACACATAGACACAATACAATGGTGGAGTATAGTTGTTTCACTTAATGAGTAGGAACTGTGGGATTATTTGCTAAGTTTTCTTTAAAGGAAATAAATTTATCAGGATATGGTCAAAGAAAATATTTTGGACACTACCTATGGTCTCTAGAACACCTTGTCTGTACCAACTTTCAGAAACCTTGGGCATGGGATCTTGGCTTGCTCTCATAACAACTTTGGTGATGATGTTTATCATTCTTATTACTATTATTATTTTTCTATAGCTGATTAAATGTCATAACACTTGGAAATTAATGTTCTGTTTAATTACAATAGAAGGACAGCTGTTAGGTGTAGCGATGACTGTTCTTTATTTCACTGTCTTTGAAGTTTAACTCCACCCTACAAAGCACCTTCTTCCTGATTTCTACCCACAATTCTCTCTGTACAATGCTTGCACAAGACTGCCGTGTATTGCCATCCATTCAAAACAACACCAAGGCTACAAATCAAAGCCATTTGAATCTGAGTCACAGGGAAATTGCCCAGTCACTTATCTTTCCCAATGCAGTGGGCTAGGATGATTCTGAAATCCCAACATTTCTGCACTAGTCGACAATGAAAGTTACCGAGCAGGGTCTGTCCTACTGTTCTAGTAATAACAGACTATAAACATTGGAGCTATGAGACTAAATTACATACAAATATTTTATTAAAATTAGCCAGATCACTGATGTGCTCTAGTATTTTGTAAACTTTCTGTATTTTCTATATAAATACCTTTATAGTAATTTCTGTCAGCTCAGTTACTTTCCCTTTGTGCTGTATTTTGCTCAGTCGTTAGTCCAATATGTAGTGACAAAGCCGCTTCAAATTCTAGATTTGTTTTCAATTTTTTTCATATATTAGGAATCCCAGAACTGAGTAAGTTCTGTAAATTAAAATACAAAATTTATCTGAGTGAGAGAAGTGAAGTGCCTAATCTATAATTTGTCAAGTTTACGGAAAAATGTTGAAGATTCCCAACATGATATTTTATTGTTTGTCTTCAAATACTGCACAAACATAGTAAAAACTATCATAGTTACAATGGTGTTGCAGGTCTGAGTTACTGTGTAAGACTAATAGCGCTCACAACTTTGGGAGGTAATGAACTCAACATTCTGAAACAAGTTCTAAATCCTTGGGAAATAATTTAGAAAAGGAATTATGGCACCATGCTGACCTCTATTTTGCATGTAAAGGTTTTGAATCTGAAATCTGAAATGAAACGCCATCCTTTTTCCCATTTTGAAGACAGCAAGTTGGAATAAAGCACTCAGCTTTAATACAGCGATGGGGCTCTTGCTGTTTTTTTCTAACGAAGGATGATAGTTCCTGGTTTAACAGTCCCTTGCGGGTGGCTCCCAGAGCAGGGAAGGGTCACTCCCGGCGGGAAGGTAACAGCACATGTAACCAGATAACCTTTCCCTGCAATCATGTCTCAACCATCCCGCCTGACCTAAGGGCGGTTCAGGCAGCTTCCAGGCTAAGTGTGGGGATTTCAGGATTCTTCTGAGTAGTTTTGCAACCCCTGACTCATTCTAAATGAGCGTGTTTGGTTTGCCCAAAGAGCTGTAGCCTACCAAGAGAGGTGTGATTTCTCCTTTTGGGACTCCTTCAGGTATTTCTAGGGAGAGTCTCTGCATTGTTTTGATTTTTTTTCAAGTAGGTATTTCTTTGAGATTATTAACTTCATTGTTTTACATTCTTTAACCTGTGAAAGGAAAAGGAAACAGCATTTTTTTCTTCTGTTCACCACAAACAGTTCTAGAAATAATCTTCTTAAATGGCAGCAAGAGAAATTTATGCTAAACTTGAGGAAAATACTCTGATATTATTCTATTCTTCCATCTTCCATTGTCAGTGAATCAAGAAAAGAAATAAAGTCTGCCTTATTCCTCTTCAGCCTCAGCAGAGGCTGACTTAGATTTTTCCTTTCCCTGGCAAGGCAGAAGGTATGACCCTGATACGCTTTTATTCTCTTGGTTTATTGGTTTATTACCTGTTCAGTTTGTGTGCTTGGAGAAGCAGGTCTCGCAATTGCATGCAGCAAAGCTAATCGTGGTGCTTTGTTGTTCCCTTTCACTTTCCTTCGAAGATTGACAAAGGATCTTTACAATATGAATGAAATTATAACAGTCATTCTTACAGGCTTGAACTGCCATACCCATAAAGAACACACCACCATATTTAAGTCCATGCAGCAATGCATCCTCAAAATCCTGTCCCTCAAAACTCTGATTAGGCGGGGGGGCAAAAACCAACCCCAAACGGTTGGCTCTAAGAAGCTATACTGCATTTTCCCTTTACAGTGTATGTCATAGGCGAATTCAGAGTTTGTCGTTAGAACTCTGCAGTTCTTATCTGTGAAGCCAGGACAGTTTTTCCAGGTGGGAAGATGTTTAATTCACCGGGATGGGAGAATGGTAGTTAAGCTCATTTGACAGAGTTCTCTCATGTCCGAAATCCTAGAATGAAATTCCTCGCATGTGTTTATGCATTCGGTGAAATCAGAGGTCTTTGTGCTGTGTTTACAGAACAGCTTTTGTGAGATATAAATACCAGCACGTTCTGCTAAGTTTCTAACAAACAGAATGAGCTCCTCAATCCCAATATGGTCCCGTGTCAGAGCAGATTGGGTAGTACGCTGCGATGATGGGAAATGCATTTCAATCTCATCCAATGGCGTGTACGGTTTATAAATTTAGATACGTTGTGGGTGTATAGGAGCTGATCGTATAGCATTATTCATTATGTGCCTTATATCAAGTTTTGGCTCCTGTTCTGTTCAATGACTGCACATTAGCATTCTTCTTGATCTTTGGTGCGTGAAGCTTCTTGCAGAACTGGTTTGAACTAGTCACTCCTCCTAAAGAATATTCTTTCTTCTGTTTCTGTTGTTGGAAAAACTTCTTACTGATTGCTGATGTTTTTCCAGTACTCTTCCCAGTTTGTAAAACTACAAACTGGATTCTCAGAGACCAGCCATGTCTCTGAAACAGCGTTGGTAGGTGGGACAGACAGGGGACTGACGGATCATCTGTGAAAGGTTGATGATTATGATGATTACCTTCTGCTTTGGCCACAGGTGGAAGGTTCTTCTGTGCCTTCCTGACTGATTGGTTGGGTTATCAGCTGACTTGCAATTAAAATAATAATGCAATTATTAAGTGTTCTGAAGTGATAATCTAAATTGCACTGACCACAGAATTAATAGTTTGTGAATTAGTAGCTTGTGGGGGAGAACACAGTTATCATCTCTTCAAGGCCAGGCTGGATGAGGCTTTGAGCAACCGGGTCTAGTGGGAGGTGTCCCTGCCCATGGCAGAGGGTTGGAATGCGAAGATTTTTAAGGTCCTTTCCAACCCAAACCGTCCTGTGATTCTATGATTCTCACTGCAAAGCACATGCCTGTCCTACTACACTGAGTTTATTTTAGCCAGGTGCTCTTTGGTGTAAAATGCTTTCATTTTACTTTGTGAATAATCTTCCTTAAAAAAGTTGGGCTGCTAGCAATGGGGGAGCATAATTTCTGATGTAGTTAAGGTGGTGGTGGTGGTGGTTGTTATTATGGTTATGAGGTGGGAATTTTATCAGTAGCTTTAATGTCTGATAAGAATGGCTAATAAATGAACGAAGCCAGGTATAGCATAGCTCATATACGTAAACACCTAGTATCTGAAACTTGCCACCTCTTATTTAACCTTCTGGTTTTACTTTAGAAAAAATAAATAATCCAATAGTCTTATCTTGAAATAATAAATCTTGTTTTTCAGATGGTCTAAATTAGCAAGGAAAGCCAATATCTCCCTTGCAAAGGAAGTGAACATTTCTCAAGTTGATTGTCTTCAGTAGCCTCTCAAGCAAGGACTGCTCTCCTTACTGGTATTGCAAAATATCTCATGTTGCCTTCTAAGATTTTATGCAAACAGGATAGTCTCAAAACAGTCTTTTTTAAGACTCTTTTAATTTGGCTTAAAGCCTGTACCTGTTTACGACAGAAGATTCTACCTTGGTCACTGTCCTAACAGCAACAGAAAGTAGGGAAGTGACTCTGTTAGCATTGTTCTGCCATTGTTACAGGACAAAAGGAGCTGAGTGTTAAAGCAGATTCCTTAGAACTTACCCAATGCAGCAATATCACACGTCACGCACAGGCTTATTTTAATGTGTGCGTGGAGGTATGCTTGCTTTTTAGTACATGGATTCCTGACAAGGTATGCAAGTAAAAGCTTTTCTTGACAAATACAGTACTGCATAAATAAAAATAGTGGTAAAAGAACAGTTATGTGTGAACTAGAAGGCAGAGCAGGAAGGCTGAAATATTACCTGTGTGTGAATAAGTTAAGGTAGAAAGCAGAATCTGGCAATATTTAACTGCATCTCTGTAATATGTAAAAATGGAGGAAAAGTAAATGATCTGGTATAAACATAGAAGCACCAGGTAATGCAGATAGAAATAACAGCATGAATTTTTGGTATTGCGCATATGTAAACCCATATACCCACAGAAATCTTCAGTATTCCCACAACAGGGAACCTCTTCAGAGTGCTGCTTGCCTGGAATAACCAATATCCAGAGATGATAGGAAACTGTTAGTTTGTAAAGCGTCTGTAAATGAGGCAACAGCAGGGAGTTAGTGAAAGCCACGACTCTTTCATGTCTCACTGCTCAATGGACTTTGTTCTCCCTCTGCAGCCGAATATGGAATATGTGTGGATAAAGACCTGCCTGGGAGGAAGGTGCAAAGTATAACATTATTTATAATACAAGAGTAGTCCTCCGTATCATGGTAGGTTGTTTTAAAACATCATTTACAGCCCAGCTGAATGTGGTTGTCTGGGAGAAGGTCAGTGGGGGAGGTTGCACTAACATCAAGATTTTCATTGTTTTGTATGCCTTTGAATCTCTGATCCAGGAGGAAATGTACAGAAGTTGAGAAGAGTCATCATATTGAGAGGTTACAACTAGAAAATGCTTCCTGAGCCAGAGTTACAATACTTACCAAATGGTGAGTTGTGTTACCCTGCTGTGTACGTACGCAGTTCCTGAAATGGTGTTAAAATCACACGAGTTTGACAGTCCAGTATGATGTTTCAAATTCTGAAGCTAGTTCTGCTCTCGGAGAATTAGAAGGAAAAACAAGTCTGCTGGCTGACAGCACAGGGGAAGAGAGCCCCTGCTTTTCCTGCCAGGAGAGCTCTGTTCGCTTCTCTGGTGTGCGCTGCTGACGCACCGATCATTCATCGTTCCCCTTTCAACTTTCATTTTCCCAGTCTCGTAAGGGTGAGATACCAAAGTAAAAAAGAGTTGCAAGATGAATGTTTGTGCTTCCTACCATTTCTAACGCTGGCTCGGGACAGTGAGTGGTTTTTCCAGCAGCATGGCATAGGGTTAGCTCTACCTTGGCACTGTTAATTCTTGTTTTCTAGTTTGAGCAGAACAGACTGGCGCGCTGCTGGATTTGCAGTGGGCATAGGTAAAGCGAGTCTGAGAATAGACAGTGGAACTGGGTCAAAATAAAAATGCCTTCTGTGAGAAAGCCCAGCAGTTGTGGTTTTAAAATGCAGTCTTTCTAATTGTGAATTAAAATTAAAAATTAATTTTTAAAATTAAAATTAATATATACATTTGACTGAAATGTTTTGATTTTGACTTTTTTCCAACTTTCAATGTAAATAAAAAGTAGTTAAAACTAAGCATAACAGCACACAGCCCCTATCAGGAAAAGAATCTCACTTTTTGAAGAATGAGTTAAAACTTGTCAGGTGTCTTGTGGGCTTAAAAAAAGAAAAGGAAAGAAATGTTGCCCTTCAGTGTATTTGGATACACACCACAAATCATACAACACAATCAGAAAACCAAATATTCATTGCTTTACGTAAGGCTCCTATCTGAATTCTTTCTTGTGCTAGATAAACAGTCTTTACTGCAAAAAGTTTTTAAAAGATAACAAAAACTTTTATGCTTAAATGGGTTATAAAAACCATAAAGCCTTCCGGTAAATGAAAGCTCTCATAAACAAAATATCAAGTCCTATTTAAAACAACTGTTTCATGTTGTTTACGCTGCCAAGTTGCTGATGGTGCATAAAGTTGTTCTCTTAATAACGAGTTGGTTTAGAGCAACTCCCATCATCCAAAAATGTGTTACCTTGCAGGAGATCTACATTTTAATCAGCTGATGAAACAGAGGTGGGAGGATTGTCATGAGCTCTGTTTCTGACATCTGAGAGAAGCAACTACAGATCTATGGAAGAAAAAAAAGTTATCAAGTTACTTTCTTGCTTTCTACCTGACCGGTAAGAGACAAATTAGATGTACAAGCTTTCCTAGTTTAAGGGCTCAAATTGAATAATTCTTTTAGATGAAACTCTGCACAATGTTCCACTTAAGCAAAAACAAAAGCTTGCTAACTGCATCCATAACCTGGAAACTTTTCCATGTTACATAAAGACAAAAAAAGCGTAAACTCCATACTCACAGAAATAGTTGGAATTTCAGGTATGAATTACAGGAGTACAGTAAGATTTAGGCCACTCCAAGGGAGAGGAACTAGGGAAAAAAAATATTTCATGACAGAAAGATATATGCTTATAACCTAGAACTGTTTAAATATATGTAGGCAAATAATATGGTACAAAAGAGGATATACAGGTGACAACGTGGGGATAGTGTACTTCAGTTACTTTCTGGATACTAGAACCGTGTGGCC
The DNA here is from genome assembly GCA_011057875.1 of Pterocles orientalis. Lineage (NCBI taxonomy): Eukaryota > Metazoa > Chordata > Aves > Pterocliformes > Pteroclidae > Pterocles > Pterocles orientalis. The sequence goes on along the minus strand of WKFP01014125.1, from coordinate 419,296 downwards.
ACAGCAGCAGGAAGCAGGTTAACTTGTCCCTGCTCAGTTTCTGTGACCAGATTGCCTGAGCTAGTTAGATATTTTGTCCTAACCTATGGCATATGCTATGGCACACATTGACCAGAGAACTGTCTATTAACTGCACTTGCTGTTTTAAATTCCCCTCATCCTTTGTACTTGGCTGTTGAAATTTTATAGCAGTGTAACAAAGTAGAGCTGGTAATGCATCTGAAATTAAGTATATCTTAAACCGTTCTTTCCTCTTGATAGCTTATTGGGTGGAAAAATAAGTCTATAAAATCTATGGTAGATTTTATGCTAAAGAACTTATTCCCTTGCTTTTAGTAGTTTATATAGTTTTTAAATTTTTTAGACAAATTCTAAACACTTTCCTGAGTTATTTGCTTAATGATTTCAGATCTTCTTTAAAGGCAAACCAGCTGTTTCTGAGAGATTTTTAGTCATGTACAAGTAAAAGCAGAGCTAAATAAACACCTAAATCCCTGTCTTGTTCTCCCTAAAATCCAAGGTACCAACATTTGTTTTAAAGTATGTCACAACACCAGCTCCTTTATCTCCTTTAATAAAGAGGATTGTTCCTGAGGCAGTCTGTCCAGGAGAGGGAAATGCAAATTGGTGCTTTGGAACTGAACTCATTTCCTGCTCTTCAGTCATAATGAAGGTAATATCTTTCCTTGGCGTGAAACTTCAAAGTAGCCAGCTCCACAGATCAGCTGTTACCTTACCGTGTTCCACATGACCGCAGGCCCTTTTCCTTTATCAGTTTTCATAGAGCATCATTTAAACTAGAAATATACCTGGCAGCATACTATAGATAGCTATAGATACATAGTCAGGGGCTCAGGGGACTTTTACAGGATCATGAAGAGAGGAAAGTTTTTAGCATCACCTTTTGCTGTGTATTTCATACTAAGCCTCATTGCTGGATAAAATTCTGTACTGAGCATACAATGTTATAGTCTGAAGTTATTTTCTGTGGCCGTATTTGGTAAATGATGACTGGTTGTGTTCCATTAAAACGAGGCGTTCACTCTTTAGCATGCTGAATGAGGTCTTTAATGGATAGGAGGAAAGTTGCTCAACGTGTTTTTTGGTTTGTTTGTTTGATCACCAATCTCATGCATAGTATTAATTATCTGAAACAAAGTAAATTGACTGTTAAATAACCTCAACAATTCAAACAGGAAAATGGTTAGAACAAAAGAGTGTCTTCTGCTCAAGGGTAAGTACAGTATTGCATTATTTCACTTCATGGAATGAAATACAATCTTTTGAGCTTTTGAGTTGTTGAAGATACTGACAGCCATTGCAGAACCAGTGTCCTTATAAAACAAAGTAATTCTGTTTTGTCACTCAGTATAGTGTTGTTATAGTATAATACAAAGATTATTTTTCCCCACTGCTAGTATGGCAGAAACAAGGGAGTGAATTTGCATGTTCCTTGGCAATAAATCATCCTAGCTATTAATCCTTAGATGCAATTTTTAAGTCTAGATTTTTATTTATATTCCAAGGATTTCTTTTTCTTTTTGAAGTATATAAACTTAAACTGATATCACAATTTATTACAAGGAACATATTAATGGGATAAGAGAGTTTTCTTTCGAATTGGCAGCAGTCATTTTATGGTCACGTCATTAGTTAATGCCAGCACAGTAGATGATGATATACTGATGTTTCTTTAGCATCTGCATCTGCTACTGCATGAGATCTAGATGGTAGCTTGATCTGAACTGGTGTAGTTGTTCTTATGTTATAAAATACAAATAGCTAACTAGTGCTGTCCTAAAACAATATCAAGGTATTTCCTAAGAGGTGTGGTTTTTTGGGTTTTTTTTCTTGTGGGAAATAGAGTATGTTACAATTGCAGAGGCACAAACCAGAAGGGCAAAGAATCGGGCAGTACAGAGAAGATCATCCTTTCTCTCTGCACTCTCTGTCCCAAAATTGCTGTGGCAATGTGGCAGATGGGGCTCCAGGTGCCACAGAGCCAATGCTCCCTGTACACTACCTAGGTTTTCCCCAGCCAGACCTTTGCTCAATGCTCCTCTGTTGTTTGTCCTTCCCCTCTCAGATCCTGGTGGCTCCTCTACAATCCCCTCTACCCCAGCATGCGTTTGCATGATACATATGCGCAAATGTATCACGAGGTTCAGGCAGGAGATCCGAGATCCTGATGTTCCAGAGGTTTCTGTATGCAGAGCCATCTGTAGTTCTTCAATGAAAGAGGAATTAGAGGACAAAAGATATTCTAAACCAGGTGAGCGCTGTTTCATTACACAGCTTTGCAATCAAAGATCAAATTTTCTGTTTTCCCAGGTGTCAGGCTGCCACCTGTGTTTGCAAAAGAGCAGATTTAGCTTCACTGTTCAGAAGCACTTACATTCTTCCTCCTGACCACTTCTCTATCCTTATATACATAATATACATCCTTATATTATAAGCAAAGTCTGATATCTTTCTTCTGTCCAGTTCATTCTGCCTCTGTACTTCCAGTAAAGTCTTACTCTGTATTGTGCCTGCTGACAAGTATTACATACATATCCATACTGAATATTGAGAAGCAAAAGCTTTGAGGAGAAAAAAATTTTAAAACACTCAAATTATGAAGTACAGTTTGCTCATACAAGCAGTTTCATAAAAGGCAAGATCATGAAGCCTCACCTGCGTAAAACAGGTGATGACCATCACCAAGTAATCTTTACTATAAACACACAACTTCTGATTTAACAGAGCTGGTCTTTTACAAACACAGTGATCTACTTGTGATCTAGGAAAGTTCTAGGAACTTTCTGTCCTGTCTGAAAATACTGGGCAAGGAATGGTGTTAAGCTTTTGTTGGCTGACCAAGAGCAGAGCTGGGCAGCCAGGCTGTCCCAGCCGTTTGGAATGAGGAAAGAGGCATCTCCTTGCCTAGATCCCTTTCTCTGACAGGAGTTGTCCCTGTGCCAGCGCAGTCTGGTCCGGGTAGCCCAGGTGAAGAGGTGAACAGGAACAAGGCACTGCACTGGGCTATCTGGGTCAGTGTCTGCAGACAGGCACCTCACACCAAACCTCCAGCGCATTATAGCTCTTCCTTCAAAGGGAAGATCAGCAAACCAAAGCCTCTGCTGGTTTGACTTCCTCTTCCATCTCTAAAGCTTTCCTTTCAGCTGAAAGCAGATTTTTATCTCCACTCATCAAGTTGCTGATGAGGTGCAGCTGCCTGCCAGTTTGCCAGTCTCTTAGCCTCTCTTCCTCAACCCCTTCAGACAGTTTCCCAAGTCCATATGACAAATAATTTAAACAACTGAAGTGCAGACATCAAAATACAACATTTCTTGTAGTGGACCTCCCAAGTGAGTATTTTTCTCTCCCATTTTATATCAAAGCACAGTTTTATCCCTCCTAGCCCCAGCTGTCACAGTAAGAACTCACACTGCCCAGGTAATGTGTATCATTCTTGGGTTTAGATGTATGTAAAACTTTGGTCACATTAAAATTCAAATGCTTTGTTTGAGGCTCTTTTCATTAACTGGTACAGATCACCATGCATATATTACTGTTATTATTTATAACTCCAATAATCCTCGCCACATCTACATAGTTTTCCGGAAGTTATTTTGTATTTCCATTACAATAGGATGACTTAGGTCTTGCTTTCTGCTGACCCTTGTAAGAAGTTTCCAAGACACTCGTTATTAATCAGGGCAGTATACTGCATGCTGGTGAGATTCCTGAGCTGGCTAACCAACAGTGTTCTCCACATTTTACATGACGGCACTTTTTTTCCCCTGAGGAGTATTACTGTAGTTTCTGTAGTTTCCTACTGAAGCACAAAACAATTTCTTATGGTTTGTGTAAAATAGAGAATGGGCTGTTGTAACCATATTTTGTTCCTTTCCAAGAGATGGTCTTTTTAAAATTGTTTTGTGAGAAGCCTTCAATAGCTTTTCCAAGCTGGTGAACCAACAATGAGGTTTTTAGAGAATATTGGTTTTCTTTGCATGTAGTTCCTTTGAAACTAGTGGGACAGAAATTACCCCAAATGCTTTTTACATACACTCATGTTAACTAGATGTCTGTTTGGGTTTAATGCCTGACGGAAACGTGAAACTTTTTATATTTATGTCTCCAGATGTCACAGTAGCTTAAAATAGTGACTTGTTGTAGGACCTTATCCTAAAATTTATAGCTTCCCAGTGGCTTGTTGAGCAGACTTTGCGAGCACTTGTTAACTTCTGAGACAGAGCTTTCAGTGAATGGCCCATGTAACGCCGTGTGGAATAACGCAGCCAGCATTGCTCCATGACATCAAAGGTGTTGTGCTGTAACATGGTAGCATAGAAACGATTTTTTGTTCCTGTGTGACTGTACTATGTGATGACCTGAAAGCATAGTAAGCATGTTGCAGGGGAAACAAAATTGACAAAATTAAGAATCTAAGGTTTATTATTAAGGATCATATTTGTTACACAAGATTGTATAATTACGTTATTGCTCCATTACCTTGCAGAACAAAGTGAGGTTCTCGGTTAGGGCTTGCCTGACGCAGGCAAAGGAACTCAAACCAAAATATGCTGGATTGAGAAACTCCCTGGAATTCACATTCCTCTCCGTGGCGTGAGACTGGGGATAAGTAACCAGCCCCGTCCTTTGCAGATAAGCGCTGTGCTGTGGTCCAGCTGTAGCGACCAGTCCGGTTACTGAAGGCTGCCCATCCTCGGCGCTGCCCATGCAGCAATGCGTGCACTCGGAAAACGTTTGCAGAGAGGTGCTGCTGCAGGCAGTTTGCTGCATGGGGGAAGCTGACTGCTCCTGAGGATGCAAAGCGCTCTGCAGGAAAGTTCAGAACCTGTGAAAAATATTTGAGTCATTTAATTGAGCAGCATCTAACTCTGTATGTACGCACCCTCTGCACACGTTGTAAACAGACTAGTAACAAAGGCCTTTCCTGAACATGTTAAGCTTTCTCTTTTTTCCATGAGCAAGGTCCTGTCCCACAAGCCTTTCGCCAGGCAGGCCCCGAGGGCGCGAAAGGAAGGGGAATCTGCGGCAACCCCCCCGGGACCCCTGCCCCGACCCCCGGCCCGCCGCTGGGCCCGCGCCCGCCTGGCCGGCTGCCCGCAGAGGGGGAGGCGGCCGCGGGGCTCAGCCACCCGAAGGTGTGTCCTGCCCTAGGCGCGGCTCTCCGGCAGGTACTAATCGCCGCCCTGCCCCGCTTCCTTTCTGCATTTGCCGCCCCGCTCCCCCGGGAGCCAGCGCTGCCGGGATGTTCGGGGCTCAGCAGCAGCTGCAGCCCCTGTCGCTGCCCCCGCACCTCCAGCAGCAGCAGCAGCACCACTACTACCGCCGCCAGCAGCACTACAGCACCCTCCCCGCCGCCCGCCGCTCCTGCCCCGAGCCGCTGCCCCGCTCCCCGCTCTGCCGGGAGCCGCCGCCCTGCCCGGAGCCCCCGCCGCCGCCGCGGCCCCCGCCGTGCCGGGACCCGCCGCCGTCCTGCCCCGAGCCGCCGCAGCGGCCGCTGCCCTGCTTCGACCCCGCGCCGCAGCAGCCGCAGGAAGGCAGCGTGGCGTACGACCGCGTGCGGACTTACGGCCCCGGCTGCCGGCGGGTGAGCTCGTCCTGCTCCTCCCGGGCCGCCTCGCCGCTGGAGTGCTCCCACACCTACCAGCCGGCCGTCTCCGGCTGCGACCCGCCGCAACAGGTACGGGTCTCCTGCCCCCCTTGCCCTCTCTCCATCTCTCCTGCCCCCCTTGTTCCCCTCCTCCCAGCCCGCGCTGCCCGCCCGGCCTCGGCTCTTCCCGCCGCGGCTGCCCCGTTCCCGCCCGGGCTGAGGCGGCGTCGAAGCCCAAGGCCGACCCGGGTGCAAAGGCGGCGCCGGGCCGGCAGCCAGACGCCTTTGTGCCACCGGGCATGGCGGGCGGGGAGGCTGCGGGGCTCCTGGAGCTCCTGCCCGGCGGAGAGGAGGGTCGGGACGGGTTTCCCGCCGGGGGGAGCGAGGCCGAGCGGTGCGCGGAGCCCCGGGGCGCTGCCTGCGGCGGGGGTGGGCCCGGCCGAGCCCTTCGTGTGCCCGAGGGTTTTCCTTTGGAAAACTTTTACCTCAGGTTGAGCGGGGAGACCCGTCCTCCGCCTCCCTGACGGCCTTTATAAACACTTGGCTCCTGTACAGAAAGCATTGGCGGGAGGAAACACGGCTCTGCCGTCCCGGCGGAGGAGGCCGGGGCTATGGCGGGCCCGGCCGGCCTGGGCTGCCCGGCGCTGCCCTCAGGGGCCCTGCCTGGCCGCTCCCCGCGGGCTCCGCCGCGGCCCGGCAGCGGGACAGGTCCTTCTCACAGCACCCCGGGGGTTTCCTTTGGCAGCGTGTTACCCCGCAGCCGTGCTGTATTTATTTCGCCTTTCGGGGGCGGGTGGGTTAGGAGGGAGGGCAGGCTGCTGGTCATCGCGCGGGGCAGGAGGGATCTCCTGGCTTAGCCGAGCGTGGAGGGCTTCATACCCGGTAACGTGTTTCATCTAGAACTCCGAACGTGAATTTCCCTTCACACTTCCCCTTTTACACTTGATTTTGAATGGATCGCTCAGTCCCGTATTTGTCCCCTCTTTGACAACTCCAATTTGCTTTTTTTTAAATCTGAACCTCTGAACACCGTACTCTGTTGCGGTATTCCCCCATTTTGTGTTGGGAGCTGCAGAGACCCCGCCGGGCGCTGCAGCAGCTTCCCCGGCCGCGGGGGCTCCCGTTCGGGGCTGGGATGCGCAGGGGGAGCTGCGGGGGGCAGCTGGTGCCGTGCCGGGGACAGCGCTGCCTGCGGGGGGCTGCTGGTGCCGTGCCGGGGACAGCGCTGCCTGCGGGGGGCTGCTGGTGCCGTGCCGGGGACAGCGCTGCCTGCCCCGGGCTGCTGCTGCCCGCGCGGTGCTGCCGTGTCTGCCGGCTGCAGGCCGGGGAGGAGCAGTTCGCTTCGCTTTGCTTCAGAAGCCTTCACGATGTAGTTTAGCAGGTTTGCTGTGTGTGTATTTGGGGAATGGCTTGAAGGTATTGGTGGAATTTAATGTCATTTTAACGTATGCGATTCGTATCTTAGCTAAATCTTAAAGCTAGAAACCAGTGACTTGAGAACAGCTTCGACTATAAAAACAGAAAATGAGATCAGAATTTATTCTTAAACCATTTTTGCTCCTGCACATCAGACAGTCATTACTATCCGGAGTGGCATTAAGTGTCATTAATATCAATATAGCAATATATGTTTGTTTCAAGTTGAACTTGTTTGATTTTCTTTCCTGTGGTATAAAAATATTTAACTATGAAAAAGAATAGGGATTAACACCAATAGGAAGTCTGATCTCCTTTCAAAGCCGTATTTGCGTAGTTTAAGGGCTGCCTTCCTCTGCAGGACGGCTTCTGTATATTTTGGAAAGTGAGCTGGTGGCTCTCTGGCTGGGATGTGACAGACATGTTCCCGCTGTATCAAAGCTGCTAATCCCTCTTTTGCAAGATGTGAGGCAGGAGTGTAAACACTGGTCTCTCACCTCCCAGATAAGTGATCTGCTCAACTAGGCTAGATGATCGTCTGAATTGCGTTCAATTAATTAAATATTCATTAGAATAAGTACTGCAGTCCCAGGCTGCTTCTACTCAGATAAGTACGTGAACAATTAGATTATAGACTCAAATGCTGTCTCTGCTCAACGAAGTATATTTAATTTTCAACATCTGTTTTAGTCACTGAATCCATTAAGTCGTGTTGATGAGAAATAATTTGCTGAAGTGTTTTGCTGGATTGGACTTTAAAGACAAAAGAGGGTGTAGTTCAAATCGGGCTTTGCGTGGGTTGCGGTTCCAGTGGTGGAGAGGGAAGGTGCTTAATACGGGTTATTAGGAAGTTGGTAAAGAACAGTAACAAACAGGGAAGTCAGCTGGGAGCAGACAGAAGTTGCATACTCGGTGCTGAAGGGGAGTTGGCAGAAAGGCGCTGGGAAGAGTGTAGGAAGCTCCCAAAGCGTTGATCAGTTGCCCTTTGAGCAGATCACGTATAGCTGTGTAACCTGAGTAACGTAACGATGCGGACCTTGTGTGGATGTTTTAACAACACTGGTATTTTCAGTTAGCGGCAGCCTAGAGCCTAGTTTACTGTAGGCAAAGGGCTATCTTTGAGCAATGTTTACTTTACTTCTGCAGTGCTTTGGTAGATTAACGATAACAAACGCCTGGATCACTGTTGATAAGGCTGTCTTATTAGTCGCCTGGTTTGTGTGTTCTGTTGTGTTTATGTTTTTAATAAGCTAGAGGGAGGGAAGATTTGAAACTAGTGTGTGCATATAGAAAGCATGATTGTATTTTTTGTGTTTCAGGAGTCAGATTTCTTTACTTTTTTGTCTAACTTTGTTTTACCTTTGGTGTAGAAGCCAAATGCTACTCCCAGCCATGGCAAGCTTCATCTGGAGTAATTCACGGCACATTTTACTTTGATCTGCTTGATCTAAATGAAGAATGTTGTTTAGAATTAATTGTCTTGAGTATGGCTTACACGTATGAACCCTTTCACCGTGGTCATGAAAAAATGAAATATGAAATCGCACACACAAGATGTCTGCTGCTAGCGCAGAGGGCAAAACCCTGAAAGCCGTTGAAGGCGTTGTCTGTCCATGTGAGAAACTGAGTAAGATCTGCTCACGGCAGGGCTGTGTTCTGTGAAGTGGTAAGGGCGCTCGCCTTCCCTGGTGAAAACGGTGCAGTATTAACCAGCTTGTAAGATTTGTCTGTGTTGTTTGGTACAGCCCTTAAACACAGCCTGCCATTTCTGTATTTCAGCTGCCAAATATAACTCATAAATTCCGATTAAATGACTGAATTGCTTGTAATTAACAAGACGATATGTTATGGATAAAGGTTTTGACATAGATTAAATTCTCACCTGAATTGCTGGTTTGTCTGAAGCTCAGGGAAACTTACATGAAATGAAGGTTAGGGTACAGATCGGTTTTTGCATAGAATTTGCACATGATAACTGGACAAACCTATCAGATGCTTATTTTAAAATTTAAAAATCTTGAAGATTAGCAGAAATCATTATGGAAGTGTTGGCATGTACCTTTGGAAATTATTGTTGTAAAAACATAGATCCAGAATGACTGCAGAGGTCCTTACAAATCCCAAACCCAGTCGTGGCACTGAAATCCACAACAGCACTGGGCTGTCCCCATTAAAGTCCCACCCTCCCCTTCCTTCTCCAGTCACACATGTTCCATCTCTGAAGCACTGTAGATGACAGAGTAGCGTGCCCCTTGGGAATGGCAGAGAAATTGAAATAGCTGGAGGTCATCTTCCATCGCTCCCACTGCGGAGGGGACAGCTCCAGAGGCCTGGGAGATGGCATCTCCTCCTGCAGAGCAAGGAACCGTCTGTGGGCAGCTCCGGCTGGCAGAGCCACGGGGGCTCTGGCTCTCGGTTCCCTCCCAGCCTGCAAGTCCACCCTGCTTGGCTGGCATGGGAGGAAGGGCAGGCAGATCCGTGTTTGTAAAGGAGCGAGGGAAATGTGTCTGCATCAATGTTAGTTGGAAATGAAAGGGTTTGGGGATCTTAAAAACAAGCATAATTTTATCTCAGACAAAACATTCTTTGGTTCTGTATGTTATTCTGCATATGGTTAGGCCATGCTTCTGAATATTATAAAAGTATCCTTCAACTTAAAATGCTCTGGTCTTCTCAGTTCTGAATGCATCCCTCTGAGAACACACAGGGAACTAGATAAAATAGTTTTACACGTTATCCTCTCTAGACTAGACAGCGTGAGTTACATATTCCCCAGCCCTGTGGCAGCAGCGTGATTTAGTTCAGGCAGGTTTGTCCAGCTTTTCAGTAAATTGAAAATGTGTTTTTAGTTTCACACACAATGCTCGTCTTGTTTTCATGTGCCATACAATGGTGGCCAGCTCTGAGTAAGAACAATCCCTGCTCTCCCGTGGCTGCTGGTATTGCCGTAGCAGCGGCGTGCTCCAGGATGGACAGAGCCCGTAGTGCGAGGCTCAGCGCGGAGCTGGGAGCTGCCTCGCCTGGGTCGGAGGGTGAGCTGGGAGTTGGGGGTGTGCCTGCTGTCAAACTGCTGGGAAGGATGTACCAGTGGGCGATAACTTTTGAAGTATTTTTGTTCAAATTCTGTAGGTGTCGGGGATGTAGGTGCTGGACTGTATGTTCCAGACCTCTGTGTTGTCTCTTCAGTGTTCTGTCCCGATACAGAGAATTCTGTTGGCGTTGGTGGGTCTCCTTCCTTGACAGACTTACCTCAAGTGCACGGTGTGTGGGAGGACGAGTAAGCAGCTTTCTAAGTTCTCTGCAGCAGTTATAATTTTGAGATTTCTTAATTAGTATGACTGCTGCTAAAACAGTTTGTTTTCTACTTTGATTTCTCTTTCCTGATGCTGTTATGATTCACTCTTGGGAGATTTGGAAAACTGCTTCAGGCTTCCTAGACTTGCGCAACAGTTCGCAACTGGAAATCCGACCTACTTCAGAGCTGCTCTTACCCAGTTGAGAATGTCTTGAGACTGAGCTGCGGCAGTATGAACTTCCCAAGCACTGCCCAAGGGTTAAGGGAAGAAACGATTTGTTATGAAAATCGGAAATTTGTACTGTGAGGAAGAACAAATAGTATGCTGTGAACTAACAAATTGCCCAATCTGTAGATTACATTGAGTGGGAATTTTTCTTACTTGGATAAAGAACTGGACGCGGAGACTTCAAGCAATGTGTACAATTTGTTGTAACTGGTGGTGGGTGGTCCACACAATGTAAGGCAGTGTCCGCGATTGCTTGTAGACAGTGCTGGGAAAGAAAGTGAAAATTTGAAAATTTACAAAACTGCTGCCGCTTAGGGATTTCTGTAATTTAAAAAGGAGTATTTTTTTCATTCAAGGACATGCAAATGTTCCATGTAGGCATCTTTTCTTGTAGGTGTCAGTTACGGAGTTTTGTGCAGTTTCGGGCAGTGATCTGATGTCGTTTGCTGGCAGTTCCGCTGCCCCTTTCATTCCAGTGTTTAAGCAAAACAAATTTTCTTCCCTTGGTGAAACAAAAAGTGTTTTAGGTGTCCATCCATTTGCACCAGCTCACCTTAATGTGTAACATGAGGGACCGTAAGTAAAAGGCAGTGTTTGTGGACCAGGGGTCCTTGAAGCCCTAGTCCAGTATGTCAGCTTTGATTTCTGTCCTGTTGTTTAGTCACTTACAGAAAATAAGGACAAATTCCCTCAGACCTGCAAAGAGGTGATTGAGAAAAACCAAACTCTCTTAAAACTGAGTGTGACAGGTTGCCTGCTGCCACGCTGTGTGTGGGTTATTTCCTTTGGGTTGGAAAGGCCCTGCCTGTAAAACATCTCTAGGCGATTCCAGCCGGTGGATCTCAGTGTGTTCATAGCTGGTGACCGTATTCAGTTTAATTTGGGAATCCATGTAAGCCTGGGCTCTGAGCATAAAAGATTTTAAAGTGCAGTAATTGTTGAAACTTCCTTTCTTCCCTGCAGGGTACTATTCGAAGGATTATTATCGAGAATCCTGATCAGGTAGGAAAACTGTTTAGTGCTGGAGTTCTGCTTGTGTAACTCTTCCTCCCTTAACTATCCTGATGCGGTGAAGTGCTCGGCTGCCTCCATCAGGGGATGTTAAGTATTTTGAAGTCCCATGGCCCATACCGCTGATGGTGAGAGATGAAATTATGAAATATTTCATAATGAAAATACTTCAGAATGACCAGTCAGGTTTCCCACCTCTCAGCAGTTAAGTCTCTGTTAATATGCTTCCATAGTATCACTAGAGGAGATGAATTTCTAACCGTTTCTATTATGTTTGTTTCAAATACTGTCTAGATGGAATGGACATACACCCAAATGTACAGATCTTAAAGAACTATCTCAAAGTATATGTGTCTTCAAATTGCAAAAATCTCTTATCATTTGTTAGTCAAAATAACACTAATTCTGAATTTGCTGTTTGACAACATTTGTGAGTGTTTTTATTAAAATGTTTTACAGGAGCCGTTGTCCCCATTTCTCAGAGGGGCGAATTTCTGTCCTGGGAATAATGTCATCTATGAAAAGACAATAAGAAAATATGAGCTATTAAATCCCCACCAAGTAAGTTGGTTGCTGATATTATCTGTTGCAAAAGAAAATTCAGATGGTAGCAGAAGGGTCATGTTCTTGGTTGGTGGGGTTTTGTGCTGGGAACCACTGCCAAGCTGACAATTGCCTTGTTGAGGTATAGGACATGTTCTCAAAGTAAAGCAAACAATTCCTGTCTGTAAGCAGAGCAGAAGCTGGAACATTTGCTGTATTTCTACTAAGAATGTATTATTTCAGACTAACAATGAAAACTGCTGTTGTATCTCTAGCACGTTACCCAAAGGATTCGCATTTGCACACTTCCCCATAGAATACAAAAGATGTATTTTTTGAAGTAAACTTGTTTGTCTAGATCATGGCTTTTACAGTGAAGTTTGCTGAAATCCGTAACTTCCAGTATTTTGACGGGGACATAAACTAGTTTCTTGTTTATTGTGTCAGTGGGTGGTTTTGTAAACAGCGCTTTTCCCAGATGATGAAAACAAGACACGTGTCCCTTCTGTATTGTACACTCTGAGTCTGGAATTGCTGCAAGCGTTTTTAGAGGAAAATGTCTTGAGCCATTTCCTGTACTAATTTTTTGTTCAGAAATAACGAAAACTGAGTAAGTAGTTCAACTGGAGGTCTTTTTTAATTTCTAAATAATTAATGAAACAGGATACATATGTGTTGTAAATTAGATAATGGAGGTCCTTGTTTGCCCAAGTATGTTCAGAGTAACAACATAATGAAACATACAGCTCGGGAAAGGTGCCTCTTCTGTGCTTTTCATTTGCAGCTACTAAAATTGGAGGAGCTTCCATCTATTAAGCTTCCATCTCATGAAGATACGCTCAGCAGCTTAAAAAAACACCCATTCTTGTTTCTAGGAGAAGCAGTATCAGTTTTCCCCGTGTCAGATTCCCCAGCAAGGCGATCAGTGCCATGTTGTCCAGCCCTGCCAGCAGCCTGAGCAGCCTCAAGTCACTCACCAGTGCCAGCAGACACAGACCAGTAGCCCTTGTGAAATCATTCCAGTCTCTGTGAGCGATGACTGCAGAGGAAATACAGTGAGGAGGGTAACCGTTCAAAGGTGTGAACCGGTAAGAATCATGTTTAACTACTGGGATTGCAGGCATTGTCTAGAACTGTCCAGGACTTTGTCACGTGCTGTTCTGGGGGCAAAAAAAAAAACCAAAACCAAAAACAAACCTGTTTGAGGTGTTGTATCCCATTTCTGGTTGGCATAGACCTGCGCTTAATTGTACTGACTGCTCATCATTCTGTTGTCCTTTAAGTGTGTTAAGTCTTGCTGGTTTGTTTGGGTTTATTTCCTTTATCTGGCAGTGCTACCCGTTGTTTGAGTCAGGTTTCATCTGTCAGTCTTTGTGCAACAAAGATTGAGCAGTGTAAGGTTTTGGAGAAAAGCTGCGTTGCTTTATAAACTGGACATACACCAGTTCAGGATTGCTTTCTGTCTACACTGATCAATAAGGATTTCAGATGTATTTCGATTTGATGTACAAGTATTTGACAGATTCACTGGAAGCACAAAATTAGCTTCCTTTGCCCTTCATTTTACAGCAGGTTGCAAGTTCTGGAGTTTCTAAGGGCTGCGGGAGGCTTGCTTTACATATGTAGTCATAAATTTCTGTATAGTTTGCCAAAAAGCAGAATGTATGGAAGACTCAATACCAAGGAAAAGAACAGCGTGAAGAAATTGCAAATTTGTAAGAGCAAACAAAACCAAATCCATCATACTTGTAGTATTTTCCTGTTCAGCTTTCATCCCGAAGAAGGGAACACAATTATGATCACTCATCTCTTCTGCTAGGTGAATTGCTCTCAAGAGAATAACGACCAGCTGGACTGCCGCTACTTTGGTGAGCTCATCGCTGAACTGAACCGCAAGACCAATGACTTGTACAGTTGTTTACTGCAGCATGTGGAAAAGATAGGAGGAAGGTATGGGCATTATTTCTGTCATATCAGTATTTCAGAAATCCTGGCATTGCACAGTTCACAGGACAGCATTGTTTGCAAGTTGTTTGGTTTTTTTTCCCTCTGACAACTATAATTGAGTGTATTTTACACATTAATCTAATTTGCTGAATAACATAAAAATGCTGTAAGCCAAGTGAATTTATTGAATTTGAAGCTTTTTCAAATCATTTAGACTAGTATGCAATAAGAATTATGTATCCCACGCTTTTTTGCACATAGACCAAACAAGTATACTTAGAGCATGCTCTGACATATATTTAATGATACAGTTCTGTTATGTCCTGAAGACACAACCCAAATGTCCAAATTGCCATTTCTTTTGTTCCGTCATGGTGTTATGTCATGCATTAAAAGATGGCAATCGGAGAATCAGAATGGTTTGGGTGGGAAGGTCCTTAAAGCCCATCCAGTCCCACCCCCTGCCATGGGCAGGGACACCCCCCACCAGCCCAGGTTGCCCAAAGCCTCATCCAGCCTGGCCTTGAACCCCTCCAGGGATGGGGCATCCACAGCTTCTCTGGGCAACCTGGGCCACTGCCTCACCACCCTCACAGGAAAACATTTCTTCCTAATATCTCATCTCAATCTACCTTATTTCAGCTTAAAACCATTACCTGTTGTCCTATCGCTATGGTCCCTGATAACAAGCGCCTCCCCATGCCCTGTAAGGCACTAAGCTCAGTCTCTACATGCTGTTAATGTCGAGCATGTATTCAGCAGAGCCCTACAGATTGTCTCTGAAAAGAAATGCGGAATCACAGCAGCCTGTCATCTGAGTCTTTGCAGTGTTCTTACCCTTCCCACACAATCACCATTGCTTCATTCTTCCCCCTCACTCCCAGTCTCGTTCGGTGCTTTCAGTTATTTCACTGAAATAAGAAAAGTGGAATAGCAGGGGAAAAGTGGGATTTGAGCATCACAAAAAACCTGATGCTGCTAAGTAAGCACTTCAGGCATGTCAATGTATTGTGGCATAGTTGTGGGTAAGCCATTACTTGGCCAATTAAGAAGGTAATTGGGTTAACCAAACATAATTGGTATAACCGCCCAAAGAAACGGAGACAGTTAGCCTGTGTTAACTGGGCTGCTGTTAGTATTCCACTCTCCTCAGATATTTCTCCATGGAGTCATTATTTAGCAGCTCGTGTTGCCTAGCACCTTAAAAGGAAGGTAACAGCTCTTCATCCGATAGAGAGCCTTCCTCGCTCCGTGTGTTAAAGATCATCTTTGTACAGTTGTGAATGCGGGCATGAATTCCTAAAGTTCTCAGCAAGCGCTTGGTTAATCGGTCCCTTGGCTTTTGTCTGTTTTACAGGAACCATGACATTGAATTTACACGTCAGGTAAGCATCAGGCGTGCTCTTAGAAGCTGTTGTGTAACGTGCAGTGTTAATAACAAAGGTGTGGCTCCTGCACCTAACGAAGCCAAGCCAGTTTAAATGAAGGATGCTGGTCTTTCTTTGTGAGTTAATGATTCTGGCTTGTTAATATAACATTCAGAGCCTGAAACCTACTGCTAGGCGTGTATTTGCAAATGGGATAATATTGAAAGGAAGCTATAATGATTTGCATTGTTCCTGTGTGAGAGTCAAATTTTGAAAGTCTGTCCTGTTGTGCCAATAGTGGTTCCATTGTAGAACTAACTTTACAGCCCCGTGGATTTGCACTGTGCCTTTTTTTGCAAAGGGTCGTTCACTCTCTTGCCGATAAAGCCACACGTGCTGCCGTGTGCTGCAAGAAATGAAGATAGCTGCCTCTCGCAGAAACGAGAGGAATGTAAGCTGCCAGAACAGACTTCCTGCTGCTATAGAAAGCTCTTGTTCATCGGGCCAGGACAAGACTCATCAGCACCTCTGTTATTTTTAAAGCATGGTGTATATGGCAGAAATAGCTGTTGAGGATTAAATTTCATGAAGCAGTGCCACTAATCACTGGTGGCATCTCCTGTGACACACTGGCCATCGTCAGTTTCAGTGAACTAGACTGTTCTTTGCTTAGAAACACGAGATTTGTTCATAGCTGTAGCTGCTGGGAGTTATTTTGCCATGAGCTGTTGAGAGAGGATTGTTTTGAATACTTTTAAAATAAACGTTAAACTCAACCATTTGAATATATGCTTCATGTATCACGTCATCTCAGTTTTTATACGCCATGCATATAGAAAAATTTCTGGATAGGCTTTGATCTATTTTCATTCTTACTTGCCTTGTACTAAACATAGTTTTTTATAGTAGAGCTGTGTAACTAACGAAGAAACCGCATTATGATCTATCAGGCAAAATTTTTCATCAGCTGTCTCCCCTCTCCTCCCTTCTTTGCTTAGAGTGAAGATATTGAAGATTTAATTCCTAAAGGGCTGTCGGAGGTGACAAAGCAGCAGATTCGTTATCTCCTCCAGGTAAGTTGGTGGGATGGAGGGGGTGTGTGGAAGCCTACGGTAACTTGGAACAGTGGAAGTCAGCTTACACATACCGGGGACTTCCTACATAAGGCACCTCATTTCCATTTTTTTTCTAGTGTAAAGGGTATGGAATCATACAGGTGGCTCCAAGGGACAGGCTGTGGCAGCTGGTTCCCTGGATTATTTGTGTTATTTTAAACTGAGCTTTACTGTCACTTTCTTGCAGTTTCAGTGGAAATCACCTTGGCTTTTGACCAATTAGAGCAGAACACAGATCCTTCACCTTTTGTTTGTGCTGTGTATTAATGCGTTACTTCAAAAGCCAGAGGCAAATCCTAGGTTTGGCTGTCCATCGCCAGCTGCATACACTGCTTGTAACTTAGGTCTCACCTTTTACAAATGTTCTGGTTAAAAACAAGGGAGCGTAGGGAATTTCAGTGTAGAAGCACATGACACCTCTGGACTTTAGCGACCTTTAGCACTAAGGAATTGCTGAGTGGGGATTTACTTACATTTCTGTAGTCTAAATTCAACCATTTTGACTTAATTCCTTCTTTTAATCTACTCTTATCTTATATTTCACAATAAAACCAACCAAACCTCAAGTCAAAAGTGAAAGTCAATTTTAATTAAAAACTGAACAAACAGGTTAGTTGCACCAGAAATTTATCCAGTGGGGACAAATCACCATATTGCTGGAGATCTTGATAGCTTCCTGCAGTTTGAATTATAACAAAGTTAAGAAGTATCAAAGGAAGAAGAACAGGAGGATTTAATTTTTGTCCAGATAGTGAAGAATACATGTTTTACATAGAATTTTCAGCCCTTCAAGGTGAGTCAAAGATTTGTGGAATTATTTATTCTTCCAAAGTCAATTTTTCTTCTTTCAAATATTAGAGACATAGCATGAAATGCAACAATTTGTGTTTTAACGTGAATCAATACACTGCTGTTAAAATGCATTAAAAGAAAAAAAGAAGTGTTAGGCTGTTGTGCATTACTGCCTTTTTCAGACAGTTGACTACACTAAACTTTGGCATTTTTTTATTTTCAAAGGGAGGAATTGGATGTATGGCTTTTTTATTTAATTTATTTATTTTTTTTTTTAATTTTAATTAAACTGTCTTGCCCTTGGGCTGAAAGCATGATTTGTTAGATCTCAAAAAGAAGATGACTCATTCTTCTGTGGCTTCTCAGGCAGGGTATTTATTTCTTTAAATCAGTGTAAGTCACAAAGCTCTGAACACTCAGTAAATGATTGCGCAATATTGACACTTTTATTTTTCTCTTTATTGGTGTACAAATGCAGTTCTTTGCTCTCTTGTTCCTTCCATTTTAAAAACTTCTCCTGTGTTACAAGGCAAGAATTAAAAAAACTAAGCCCTTTGCAGAACAATGTGCATGAAAACGTGTTCCTTTGTAGAAGCGCGGGCAGTTCAAGGAAAGCCGTGCAGTACTTCTAAGTTCTTTTCAGCTGTGTAGCCTTTTCTGTCCACCCCTCGTCCAGCACGCTGCAAGCAAGGCACACTGCTCAGAAGTTTACATGTTCATTGCTTCCCCTCCTAGATGCGAGTGACATCAGATAAATCCTTGAGACTTGTGCTTTCCACTTTCAAGAATTTACGTGAAGAACTCTGCCATTTGCAGGACGACCTGGGGGTAAGCCATGGCCTCAGCCCTTTGTTTCTGCCTGTCAGTAGGGAGTCTGTTAGGATGAGGTTTGAATGGTGAAGTCCCAGTGCTTTACTGGAAACGGCGGGTTTATTAATGGACTCGCAAGACCTGTACAGTGGATGAGGTTGGATTTCTTTCTAGCAGTGGTTTTCAAGTGTTCAATTTGTTGAAGCCTAAAAAACCAAATACTCCCCCCAAGGAGGAAAGACCCTGCTGAGTGAGATGAGACGTAAAGCTCTGCCCTAGTGTATACAGTGCGTACATACCCACAGCGGTGTGAACGCACGGAACTGTGTGGACAAGCCGTATACACCACGTGCTGTTCCAGGAAGGAGGAGATCTCAGTTCCAGTCACTCCTGACAAGCTGTATTTCCCACGTCGAAAAGCTGTTGGCAGCTGGTGGTTCTTCAGGGTACAGTGGAAGCTGGAGCGCAACAGTTCCTGCTGCAGACAGGAGAGAATGGCTGTTAGGGAAGCGGAAACATTGCGACACCCACCCAAGTACTCGGCCCCCCTGGGAACCTGACAGCGTTCTCTTCTGAAATGCAAAGTTTGGGGAGGGGAGAGGGAGTTTGAACTGTCATCTTGACATAGAACAAGGAGTCGGTGCAGTGAAGTTTTGGGGGTTTTGTTTAGTAACTACAAATCTTTCTTTCTGGAAGAGCAGTGTCCAGGATCCCAGTGCTCTACCGCGCAACACGAAGCCACAGATGCTATGTAGCTAAAAAACCTATCGTTTCAACAAAATTGGGTATTTTCTCAGTTCTAGAACATCCCTTACTAATTACTCAGTACATTGCACTTTGAATGTGGACAAAGTTCACTGAAACGTTGCAGATACTGACTGTAAACTCTTTTGTCTTACAGAAGTTAGAGACTGACAATGTCTGTCTTAAGAAGGATTTGGCTTTTAAAGAGTCTCAAGTAAAAGAGTATGAAACTATGTTGACTTCTCTGAGAGAGAATAATCGTCAGCAGCAGGTAAATCCAAAACCATATTCCGAGTAGTTGCTGCTGGCCATACGTTTGTGTGTGTGACCCTGTCCCTTCCTTCCGGCACACATGCATTCCCTCCACTCCTGTGCTCTGCAGCAAGGACTCAGGGAGAGCACTGCCCGGTGTCGCACTCTGGAAGAACAACTCCTCTCTCTTCGGCTCAGTGAGGGAGAAAAGGATTGTCAGCTGAAGGAGCTGGAGTATGGCAAGCGTGCCTTGGAGCAGGAGATCCAAAACCTCAGACTACAGGTAAGAGGGTACTTGGTCCCCCTTCAGTAACTGTTATTTACAGATTCCAGTGCAATCTGTGGAAATTAATGATGAACACTCTCTTTAAAAGCAAGAATTTACTTCATTTTCTGTAGACCTGCTCTAGTCCAACACTACAGACCACCACCGATGAACTCTCCAGCCGTTACGTAGAGATGATCAATAACCTGAGAGAGGACAAAGACCGCGAGATCCGCAGTCTGAGGGTAAGGGCATTCACATGGCATGTGTGCATTCCTCACCTTGTACAGCGGCTGGTAAACAGCTGCTGCTTTAATTACAGACCAGCAAATACGTACTTCTGAGATATCTTTTGGTTCTGCAGTTACTTTATACATAGAGGCTGACAATGGCTCAGAAACCTTTATGGTAGAACATAAAACTGTTATTAAAAATAAATTTCACAAGATGTAGGACTTAGCAATTAATCAGACTAGCAGTCTTTCCTAAACAGATATTTTGTGTGTCCTGATGAAGTAAGAAACTAGCCAAAAGACACAAAATAGAAAATCAAGTCCCAGTCAAAACTGTATGTAGGAAATGTCTCTTATTTAAAGCACTGCAGTAATATTTTACCCCTCCAGATGCCAATTCAACTTGTTCAGTGATGTATTTGGCTTTATCGAGTTATAAACCTCTTAAATTGGACTGAATTCTGCCAGTAGCAATGAGCACTTTCTGAAGGTACTGCTCAACATTCTTGCTGGAAAATCACTGGGTTTTGTTTATGTCCATGTAAATTATATTAAAGTCTTACTGGCCATAATTTACTGAAAAACCACATCCAGAGTCCTAGAGAGGAGCACCAGACACCTGACTGTTCCTTAACATGTGTTTTGTAGGCTCAGTTGTGCCAATTCCAGCAAGATATATCGAGGAGAGAAGGAAATAACAGTGATTTGCAGATCAGGTTGCATGAACTGACATCGATGCTAGAGGAGAAAGATGCTTTAATTAAACAACAGCAAGAGGTAAAATAATGTGACCTATTTCTCTTCTAATATTTTTTATATTTAAACCTCCACTTACTGTGCAGGTGGAAACTTCCTCAGAAGTACCTGTACTCTCTTGGTTCAGGAATCTGGGTGAGGATTTTTTTTTTAACTGAACACTATTCCTCTGCCAGTCCTTTTGGAAGGACAGACTTTTTCAGACTGCTCTTTGAGAGGAATTTCTGCAAATATTTTGTTGTGACTTTAGTGAACTAATACTTCAGAAAACATTATTTCATTTGAATGTTTACTTTTGGTTTTCTCAGGACCTCTTCAGATTGAAGCACGAGAAATTATCAGGCAGCCAGTCCGCTGGTGTAACAACTGTCATCACTAAGAAGTAATGTAGTTATTCACCTTCCTTAAAAACACATCCTTCTGCTTTTCCACTGTATATCCCTCTAGTAACCGAGTTATTCCTGCTAATGTCTTAATACTTCCTGTTCAACTTAAAGGGGAAAGTCAAGGTGGGTTTTCTTATCTGGGGAGGATTCAGTACTAAGCATTGTAATCGCAGCTGGAGGGGTGGGCAGCATGTTAACGTGACATTTAAGTGACTAAGTGACTATTAGCTTTTTAGTTACTAGTGAAAATCCGGGGGATTAATGACTGGAAAGAGATGTGGCAAGCTGAGAGTTAGTGATCTGGATTTGGGTGTGCAGGTTTCCGTTCACACGTTTCCATCTCTGTTTATCCAGGTACAGGAATCAGTATCCTATTCTGGGTCTCCTGTCTGATGACTACAAGGTTACGTCACCTGTCAATAAATCACAAACTATTGTCATTGAGAGGACTGGGGAGGTATGGAAACAGGTGAGTTTTCCTGGAGAGAGATGCCTCAGTCTCTGACATTCCTAAGTATTCAATTTAACTTCACAGGAAGTATCACCAAAACTGAAATCCCAGGGAAAGCCACCCTGTTAATTTAACTGGGCTGCACAAAGCAAGGGGACTGACTGAAGTCCAGGAACTGTACTGGCTCTTGCTGAAGGCAGTAATTGTTGGGTGGAGCATAAATAAAAGAACCTTTTGTTGTTTTCTCTGACACATAATCACCTTTAACAAACGCAGTGGCCTTGCTCTAACCACCCAGCCTCAGCCCTCAGCACTCGCAGTCTTCCGGGCATCCCTGTACTGGGAAGTTCGTTAGGTAGGAGCTTTTTCTGTGTTGTGCTCTCGGGTGAAGAGAGTCTTTTGGTATTCCTCTGAATCATCTGCATTAATGACGCCAAACTATTACTAAATACTAAGCACCACATCCCTGAAACTCACCTTGAGACAGGGCAGTGACTAACCCAGGGAATGCAGAAGAGTGGCAACTTCTTGTGATTCAAAGGTAAAAGAGAAAACAGACCGTTTACAGCTTAATGGTGCGACTCTGACCTCGCCAGTACTGGCCGCCCTGAGCACCAACATACCGAGCGTTGGTTGAGGAGAACACAAATACATGATTAAATGAGCATGCTTTATATACCAGGCAGGTTTGGTTTAGATACAGAAGTAAGTTCATGTATTTTCTTCTAACGAGCTGCTTGTTTCTCTCAGGAATGAAATAAATCCCTAAGCCATCAGAGCTGCTCAGAGGAGTTCACAGCACCTAAAACTGCTTCACTTTCTGCTACTCTGCATCAGAAGGTTCAGTCCGACACCGAGAAAGGCTGGGGAACACATGAAGGACATGGAAGCATGAAGATGATAGAAATGGAAGCACTGGTTCATCCTCACCATAAAGAACTCTGTTACCTGTGTCCGTAACCTGCCACTAACGTGTGTACAAACGTTATTTGTACTTTTTCGTGCACTTACTTTTTTGCTCAGAAGAGAGTGGTGTGCCATGCCTTTGTGGACTTCAGTTTTTCTTCACATGACTAACTTCTTTTCTTCAGACAGTCCTGAAGCAATCTAAGAGCAAAGGGAAGAAGTCTGAAACCTTTTCCTCCTCTTTGTACTAATGCCACATTCTTCTGTCCTGTCTGCTCATGCTGAGAAGTGAGAATGATACAGATTTAAGTCCCGCAGCACTGAATGGCTGGTTTGGGTACAGACAGATTCACAGATTGTTGTTTTATCTCCTATTGCCTACTGAAGATGAAGCAAAACCTAGAACCAGCCTTCGTGGGGAACTTTACCTCACAAAAAATGCTTATCTTACATCTGCCTGTGTATGGAAAGCTAAAGTACAAAGGAAAATTACTTAACTTGCTCCAGGTGCACAACAACTCAAACTTGGCTACTGGGTTGGCAAGTATTAGAGCTATTTCTAGGTCAGTGAACTGACGGGGCAAATGCTTCTTTTTAAAGCATGTTACTGACCTCGGCGCTGATCTATTTGCAGCTGAATCTTTATAAGCCCCCAAACCAGCCAAAAGTATTTATTTTGCTGTGCTTGAAAATTTAAAGAATTTGGTATATTTTTATATTGAAAAACTTAGTATGAAAATAGCTCACAGACTTAACTTTCATTACCAGACCAACCTTCCATTTACAATTTTTCCTCCTCCCAGGACCACAGAAATTCTCCAAAATGTTTTGGTATTAGTAATTAAGTACTTGTCCAAGCACCACAGTACCCAGAATCAGAGGGGAAATTTTAAACTATGCAATCAAAACCTGCTTGCTCTGTATCGTGGGGTTCTTGCTTTGCTTTATTTCTGCAGACATGTATTTCTATGCATAAATAATATATATCATAGGCAATGTTTAATGGGGAAAGAACGCTGTAAGCTGTAACTATGAAATAAAGTCAAGTGCAACTTTCTGAATCATGTCTGTCTGTACTGGAAACATCTCGTGTCTACCCGCTAGGCTGGAGGGGGTGTTGGAGGTGGTGTGACACTGACACCTTGTTCCTGTAAAGGAATCTTTACAAGTAAAGGAACAGCGTTACCTCCCGTTTCCTGCTCCTGCTGCCAGCCCTCCATGCAGTTAATGCTGGGATGTCAAAGGGGACCTCGTGCTCCTCATAATGGCAAGAAGGAGCCAAGCATAAGACCTGCTCGTTGCACGGCTCTTTGAGTATCTCCAGCCCCAGACGGGCGTGTGAGTTCAGAAGCCAAGGAAATTTGCACCATCCACTGACAACACTTCAGCCTAACTCTACAGAAAGAGGTTTTCATTAGTTTAAAATCAAATATCCTCAGCTGAATGAAGTGTGCCTTGCCCCACTGAAATCAGTAAGTATTAGATTCTAAAATAACCCTCCCATTGCTGTAGCAGTTGGACATAAGGTACCTATACCCAGAGTTAACATGCTAATGACCCAGAATAGTTTCAGTGTATTCTATCCCAATAAATAATTTTAGTTATGCTGTCATCTAATGACTTTCCACCTTTGGTGACCTAAATAATAAAAAGAAATACAAGAGGAAGAACACCACCTTTGTTTAATGCCATCATACTGTTATCTGTGCGTAACCGTGCAGAAATCCCGACTGAAGGAGATACAAAATAATTTGCTGACTTACTGTGGCCGTTGCCATGATCTCAGCTGGGCTGGACTAGGCGAAAGCACGACCCAGACAGCTCAGCAGCAGCTGTGACCAGCAGAAACACGAGTTACTGCTGGGCACGCGTACTGTGCACGCATTTCAGCCCTTGCAAGGGCTGTGCAGTGTGGTACTGACCGTGCCATCAGCGACACCAACCCGTGGTTCTGTAACTCTGTTACGACTGACTGACTTCAGAGCGTGTAGTAGCACAACACAAGTAGTAAACAACCTGAGAGGACAGAAGCAGCAGGCTCCGCGGTATCAGCCAGAGCTGCTGGGTGTGGAGGTGTAATGTCATGGCAACAGCCAGGATGAGGCCAAGGATCTGCTTTGCACATACAGCTGGCATTACAATAAATCTGAACACCGGGATTGTTCCCCGGACCTGAAGAGATTGGTAACATACATAAACTAATTTAAAAAAGCCCAGTTTGCTAATCAGCAAAGACAGATGTCTATTGAGTAGCAAGGAGCAGCTTCTCTAAGGCTCGTTGGAGTATTTCACGGCTTCCGTACACTGACAACCCACGACACAACACAACAGCTCATTGTTGAAACACCACATTTTACTCACAGATAACACAAAGCTATAGATACTTGTCCAAAAGCTGAACTGGACTGGGAACCGAAGCACAATGGCCACTGGGGGCTGGGTTTTGTTTCCAAAGCAGATTTACTTAAAAAGCAGATTTAATATTTATTACTATAAAAGCCCATGTTATTTGCTGTATGCTCAGCTATTGTCTCTCATCTGCTGACCCAACACTGATTTACGCAACATCGTTTCTGCTGGAGTGTACAGAAACACATTTTTTCCTCATCTCTGTAAATGCTAGTTATCACCCTAAGTATACTTTACATAATTTTTTGCCTCAGTTTCAGGTAGGCCCACTAAAAGTTCTACATTTTTTCAGGAACAAATGAGAAAAATCAAAGACAGAATTTACTTCATATATTTACAAGAATAATGACACTGCCTTATCAGACTGTCTTTATCAATAGGGTTATTAAATAAACCCCCCTGCCTGAGCTGATTTGCCAGCATTTCAGTTCCTACACTGAAGAACAGGAGAAAACTGTCTTCTGGTTTGTCACTGACTTTTCCACACAACCCAGTATGCACTATGGAACAGTTTATCTGCCCAAAGGCAGCCCTGGTGCAAAGGTTACTGACACCTCTAGCAGGCTGCCTGAAGAGTCAAATACGCTTTAAATACTGTATCAACGGAACTTATCTTTACCTTCGGAGCACTCTGCTGGTCTTCCATATTCTCTCTCTCATTTTCATTACCTTTGATTGTTGATACCTGAAGAAGGAAAAATAGAGATGACGATCACGACATGAATCACTTTTAACTGTTCCCAGCTTTAAGGAGTTCTTAGTCTGTCAGTGAAATAAAAAACCGCAGTAAACAAATCTGGTATTTTAGAGCAACCCTTCCACGTTTGTGAAACTCACTGCTTGCTCAAGCAATCAAGATGTGTTTGTACACCACAGACAGCACCAGGGAGCAGGCAGAGGAGAAATCCAAACACAGGCAAGAACAACGACCTCAGTGTTGTACTCCCAAGTTGTTAACAGCTTTACAGCACACGTCCCCTTTCCTACTCCTGCTGTTGCCGACAGCCCTCCCATCACAAATGCTGGGATATCTCCCAGCACTATCATAAGCTACTACTGCTCAAGCAAAAAGTCTGACAAACTTTTTTTTTTTAAACTGAAATTTAACAACACCGGGGTAATAACCCATTAACCTTACCACCGCCTGGGTTAAGTCTCAAGGCTTTTCCACTCCTTGACAGACCTTGTCTCCAGTCCTCCTTCTCAGCCAGGTTTCATTGCCCACAGGCTGCCAAGAGAAGAGACAATTAATATAAATGAATAAATGTTCACAATGCTAATGCAATAAGCCAACCAAAGAAAAGGGGTAACTCATCTTGAGAGCTTACATTGGACAAGGCTGCCTGTAACCAACCTGCTAAGTTTAAAAACTCCGTTTCTCCACCCAGCCCTCCCAAAAAGCAGGGTCACACACTTGTGCGTGATTGTACTCGTCTGCACCTGCTTCAAGTCCTCCACACTCCCCTGTATTTGTACCCTAGCTGATAACAACCAACCACAGCTGTGGTTTTTCCAACCACTCTTCCCTCCCTCATGTCTTTAAAACCTGTGAGCTACATGTTCTTCATGTTCCAAAAGGCATGATATTTTCTAATTAAAAAGAAATCTCATTAGGTGGACTTACAGACTGTTAAACCTCACCAGCAATTTCAAATTCTGCAATGCAAAGTTACACAACTTAATAATTCTATAATATAACGATGAAGCTGTAAATGAATTCAATTTTTATCCAGCATCCACCACATACTTTCTGCTATCATTAACTACATTTAAAAACCCTTTTGTGCCCTTTGTGGGCAAAAATCAGATGCAACAGAAAATTCTAGGTAACGAAACTGATGCTCCCCAGCGTACCACGCTCTTACGAACAGCAGATGCCACTCGCTGGCTCTGAGCTAAGCCATCGAACTAAACAACAACCTTACACTGAACAACTGCTCATCACAGAAAGAATTAACCCACATCTGTAATTTTAAACTCAGATATGTCAATGCCAAAGCCTCTCACTGCACTCCTTGGGAGAAACGCTCCTGTAATCCTCAAACATCCACTGAAAAACGCAAACATTAATATTGTTCACCAGTCAATACCAACTATGAAAAACAAAAGGTATCAAAACATCATCTGGATGCAATGCTTGGACACACTATTTCCAGATTTCACCCTGCAGTCTGAAACACGGGCTCTCCAGAAGGTTCATTTCTGCCATTCCTGCCCCCCCAGTCTGCACCCCATGAACCGTGACGGACTCTCGGGCAATGTGGGATTAAGTCTTTGTACAAAGTTGGCTACGGAAAATACTCAAGTACCTGATTGTCCTGTCCATCTGTAAGGTGGGAAAAGAGGCCAGCACGGATGTGTGCTTTGTCACAGAGTCAGTGATCATCTTCGGTCTGCTACCAAGAAACTCCTTCAGTCTAGGCATTCAATACAATGGTCCGGAACAAAGCATTACAGCTGTCAAAACCCCACGTTAATCTCTAGGATTTTTTATGTCTGCATCACTTCTGGTTTTCAGCACAAAACCTACGAGTTCACTGGCTACAAGCCTGTTGGAAATCCTTGATGAAGAGTTCATTTGATATCGCACTCTCTTCTTAAGGCTTTTAATCTATTATTGATGTCATAATGCTAGTATTCTAGAAAGAGAGGGAGATTCAGACAGCAAGATCTTCAGCATTTCATTTTGCAAGCTGTTCTTATTACACAGACAAAAATACAAAACCTACCTGGCTTTTTCCAAAAATGTGTGAGAAGTTCTATGTTCTCTTTACTTAGAAGGAAAAAATGTCAAAGGAATGTCAGTATCACATTTGGTAATTATTTTAGAAATAAACGCATTACCTGCGACTTTAAAGAGTTAGTCAGTTAAAACCCCAATACTCACCCCTCAACAGTCTGATAAATACACAAGTAACCTGTTTGCATGAAATGTTATTACATGTTAATCAGTGAGAAATGTAATTAAAAATATTAGGCAAATTTACAGAGAATGAGACTGTCCTAAACACCACAAATGAAAAGCAAACTCCAAAAAATTTGGAGTGCAAGAGATGCGTTTTATTGTATGCCCGTTATGATGAGTAACACATTTAGAAATAATAATCCCACAGAACAGTGACAATCTTATTTTACAGCGTGTACATCATTTTTTACAGCCACATAAAACACGTATTTTTCTAAGAGATTTTCCCAAGTTTAACTTTCTGAAGTTTAGAAATATAAAAAAAATTTATTCTCAAGGAACTGATTCTCATCTGGTGCAAAACCAAAATATGGACATTATCTGAAACACAAAGCCACAATATAGCATGAAGTTACAATTTATCATGTGAACAGCTGTGTGCAAACATGAAGCAACTAAAAAAGTAAAAAATACACATTATATGCGTAACATTTATGAACAGGTTTTTCATTAAATAGCCCTAGACCAGCTTGTTATATTAAGCGCCATCTGATTTGCAGCATGCTAACACAAAGCATTGTTTAAAGGGATGCATATTTTTAATGTATACACTGTAAACTGAAGATCCACCTCCAAACTCTAGTGGCAGCATATTTTTCTGGTTAAATACTGCATATATACTTTCTTACAGATTGGAAATGCATGTTTATAGTATGGTATACATTTTTTTTTTAATAATTTATTAAAAGGTGCAATTTTATGTCTATACTGAAATTTTTGTATCAGGAGGTAGGACAATAGTCATACCTGTTAAGAACACTGCCCTAAAGAACTTCTAAGTACTCTGAATTTTAATTGAAAAACCCTACATTTTTCAACTTTGTTTTTCATATTCTCTTTAGAGAAGATTTTAAAGTAGCGAGAAAAAAAAATTAGTGTTGAGTCACAACACTATGAGCTGCATCCATTAAAAAAGTCAAATTCAAAGTTAATTTTGAAGTGCCATACTGAACAACATTCAACTGCAGTTTCAGATAAAAAAGGGAAATTATATACATACACATCTTTAACCCTAGCACCAGAACACCACCTTTGAGATCATAACATAATGCTATTTTAAACATCATATCCTGCAATAAAACAGGTTAGCAGCTTTGAAAACCATTTTAAAAATTACTCATTGGACATAAACTCATAAAGGAAACAAAAAAGTTCCCCAATGACATGTTTAGAAATAAAAAAAAAAGAGACAACACCCCCAAATTTGACCAGTTCTGGAATTTAATTTCCAGGCACGATTTTAAAATGTTATGATCAAGTGAAGGACTAACACTCTCCTTTCAAAACTGCACAAGAAGTTAGACTCCTTTGCCTTTGAAAATATGTGTAAATAACCCCACCACATATCTGAACTGTTTTTATATTGGAGACAAGTGCTGTTACTGACAAAATGGGTAACACAATCATCTTCGGTTTGTCTTCTATAGCTTAACAAAGTGTAGTACTAGTAATCTGAAGACATTCATCCATCTTTCTGCAAATTTAAGACATTCATCCATCCTTCTGCATTCTATAGTGCTCTTTAGGTTCGGATAAGCAACAATCATAGGGCTATGAGATCCCCTGTCAAGCCTAATACTTTTAAGACTTTCAATACAAAGAATGTAAAGTTATGATTTAATATCAAGCTTTGAAACCAGGAGAAACAGTTCATGAGATTTTTTTTTTCCCCAATTAGCATATCACAGTTTCTAAATTGCTTCCTTCTGGAGATCATATATTACATTATGGCCTCTTTGTGGTGCCTCATTATATGCTGATTTTTTTCGGATGGTCTACGGAATCCCTTTTTGCAATACTCGCACCTATGTGGGTAGTCTTTTGTGTGTATGGATATCACGTGCCGTTTAAAGCCCGACGCATCCGTAGTGCTATATTCACAATACTGGCATTGATAAACTTTTCTTCCACTGTGGGTCTTCATGTGCTTCTTAAGTTCATTTTGCTGCCTAAATCCTCTTTTACATCTTTTGCATTTAAAAGGCAGGTCCTTGGTGTGAACCGAGAGGATATGCCCACTAAGTACAAAAGGATCTGACGTTTTAAAGTCACAGTGTCTACACTGATGTACCTTTTTACCTTTATGGGTTTCGCTATGCTTTTTGAGCTCGGATGGACGATGGAAGCCTTTTTCACATACCTCGCATTTGTGGGGAAAATCCTTTGTGTGAACCGAAATAATGTGTCGCTTCAGGTCACTGGAATTGGTGCTCTTGTGGTCACAGTGTGGACACTGGTGAGTCTTATGCCCTTGAAATAATTCTGTGTGCTGCTGCAGTTCTTTTTCATCTGCAAACGCCTGGGGACAGTGCTCACATTTAAAGGGCAGATCAGTCCCGTGTTTGGTTTTGATGTGAGTTTTCAGGTTGGACTGATCAGCACACCTGAAGACACAGTGCTGACACTGGTATGGCTTTTCCCCAGTGTGGGTCCTCATGTGCTTTTTCAGCTCTGACGGGTGACGGAATCCTTTCCCACACTCCACACAGACGTGAGGGAAGTTCTTACTGTGAACTGCCAGTAGATGTCTGTTGAGGAGTCCCTGCTCCGCAGTTTCATAGTCACAATATTTGCACTTGTGCAGCTTGGGCTCCTTGTCCCTCAGTATTAGTTTATTAGAACTCAACGGGCTTGCTTCTCTGTATCTTCTCGTATATTCTGTAAACTCATGGGTTTTGTCAACTTTATTGATAAGTTTATGGCTTTCCAGGTGATTGTGGAAACTTACTTTTTTGTTAGTTGTAAAGTCACAGTCTGTACACTGGTATTTCTTCTTGATCATATGATCTGGATGATTCTTCATATGTCTTTTCAAGAATCCTCTGGATTTAAATTTTTTCCCACAAATATGACAAGGGTAAACTGTTAAGGGCTGTCCATCAGGACCTATTATAACAGCTGTTTTTAAACAAACAAAAACAAGTTATGAAGGAAGCAAATTTACTGATGAAGAAGATTTAAATCATCCAACTGCTGTTCAGATTCATGCACTTACACTTGCAGCAGACAGAGAACGGTTCAGTGGTTTAAAAACAACCAATCCACAGCACCTACAGTTTATATAGCTTTGGTTTAAGAACTGCTCAAACAGATCAGTAATGTCATATGTGCAGTGACTACACCCACGATTGCTTTTTGATTGCTTGCAAAATTCAAATGAATTTGTCCTGTACTGACTTTGAATAGCAAAAATTATTACATTTTCTACGCACAGAATTGGAGGGGGGAAGGACACAGGAAATATGCAAATCATCATTTATATTTTTTAATTCTGCATCAGCTTTAAAAAAAAATACCGGAATAGTACAGGAGTAAGTGCCACTCCATGACAATACACATAACCATACAGTGTTTACCTGTTTGCCATTGCCTGGCCTCTCCTCTCCTCCTTTTCTTGGTTTTTTGTTTTAGCACTCTATTAGTGCTAACGCTATCACAAATCTGCAGGTATTGTGTTGCATTACCGTTTTTGTTTTCTAATCGTGTATCCAAGTTATTTCCTAGAAACAAAAATTAGACACCATAAAAAAACCTTAAACAACTTTTTTTTGGGGGGGACTGATGACTGGAATTGCACAGCAGCATATATACTACTTAAAAAAAATATTGCTTGCTCTACATGAATGTATGTAAAAAAGAAGAGTGCCAATACAAAGCACTATCTATCTATCTGTCTATCTTTGCTGGCAAAAGTCAAGAATGTAATTGTTTAAACACTGATTCACTTTCAAATATATTCCTTGATTTCTCATACTTCTCAAGGCATTAATTTCTTCTGATTTATGCTGGGTTTTTCCTTTTATTTAACTTCATTTTACTTAACAACTGCATTATCTGCCTACAAAACATTTTTTAAAACCTGGCACATCCTCCCAAGTTCCCACCCACTCTGAAGGCTTACAACCCATCTAGAATGGTTTTCATTTCAAAATAGTAGAGAAAGACTGTGGAGTCCTTCAATATATACTTTATGGGTGATTTTTTGCATTCACCGCTGAGGAGAACTGACACATACACGTATATTCTCAAAGACAGCAAGTTAGTTTTAATGCTGTACCAAGCAGAGGTACATGTTCTTACCTGCCGCTTGACCATCTTCATATCGTCTGGGTAGCCTTCTTTCATCTCCTGCAGAAAATCGTATTTTAGTCGTTATAAATTGAAATTCTTTCTGAAGACAACGGCTTTGAAAGCCTGAGAGAAAACTAACTTGGCTAGTAAGTAACAGCTTAGCTCTATCCAAACCAAGATGTGCAGCTCACAATCAGTTCAGTATTTTGTAATGATGAGCCCCAGGAAATAAAAACCACATCTTTGTGAACAGCTAATATCCACTAAAGCTGTGTTTGCACCTTACCATGCTGACTGCCTTTCCTGCTTTTCATAATTAATACGCTTGGTGCTGCAAACTTTTAACCTCATATATAATCTCAGATACCGATCCAGAAATGAGGTTATCCGAAACCCACAATTTGTTCTTGAGATTGAAGTACTTCATCTTTCTGGAGCAGAACTATCCAGATAAGGACCCTTGTACCTTTATCAACCACTCAGCGCTCATCTGTATGAGGCACTACAGAGCTCTGGGAGATGTAGAGGGAATACCTTCAGAGTAAACTCTTCATTTTGGATTGAGTGTCTACTGCTGTGTGCCAAGGCTGTGTGGTGCTAAACCACTTTATCAGTCCAACTACCGTGCTCACAAGCATTGCACCAATGAATTTTACCTAACTTGATTACTTAATTATGACATAAACCATCAACGGACTTGATAACCTCTTAATATACATTTAACATGCCAAAAAAATATTCAGATTTCACAATATATCCTGATAAGACACTTCTACTGTCTGAAGCACAGCTGCAGAGAACAAATTACCTGTTTTTCTTTTTGCTTCTAACCTGAAGGACTAACAGGCTTAAAACAGGTATATAAACTGAAATACGGAATATGTTTAAGTATTTATTCCTACTATTCCCTTTTTAAAGTTATTTTCCCTTCCTCCTAGCCAATGTAAAACATTTTCTGTAAGATGTTCAACAGCCAACTTAAACAAACATCAAAAAACCCCACATTCTGTACATCTGAGCTGGAATCAAGAATAGCAATTAAATTCTCCTAACAGCTTTCCTTTCTACTTCACAAAACTCAAAATCCATCCATTATATGCAAGACAATCAACTACTAAAGTACCTCTAACTGTCTGACAGGCCAGCACTGGAAAAAACCCACCAATGTAAAAATTGAATTGTTTTCTTCATATTAAACTGAAAAAAAACTAAGGACCTTATGTGTAAACAGTCACAAATGATGTCAAAATAGTTTTTCACATCATTTAATCAACTCCACTAACTGACATTGCTAAAAGATCAGAGGGAGCTGTTTCCAAACCCCTAGGACAAGGTAACAGATTATTACATTTGCAAAGAGATTCTGGAAGGTAGATTAGGGAGAAAATAATGGAAGAGATTTTCAGAAAATAAGCATACAAATTCCTACCGTAAGCAGCAGCCCAAGCAACGGGGACAAAAGTTTTATTCACGCCAGAATCTTCAAGCTGCGTGTCTGGAAGGGATGTAGCTTCTTCTTCACCTACAATAACTTCCATGTAAACTTCATCTGCTATTTCAGCACAGCCTGGATTAAAGGAGAAGAATATATCTTTAATTTTATTTTGCTCATCCTAAATTTTCCTTCATTTAATTGGCTTGCTCTGATTGGTACCCGTTATAAATTATTTTTCTTCCTCTGGCATTTAGAACCACCCCTTCCCTTAGGGGATCATTGTTTACTCAGACATTCCTTAAAGAGAGATAACACCCGTCAATAAATATAAATCCAAAATAAACACCAACATAAATTCAAATATACAAACTTGAAACTGACGACATCCAGTTGCCACTTTGCTAGCAAGCTGATAAAAAGAGGCAATTCACAGTAGCAAAACAGAAAAATGAGAAATTTGACTAACCACATTCACTTCATCCATGGACACGTTAAATTTAATATAAATAATGAAATGATTGCATAGAGTGTACACAAAGTGCATTTATCCACATCACTTTAAAATAATTATAGCCTGCTCTTTATTTTTAGGGAAGATAAGCTTAGTTTTCTACCACTTCAGGCTGATGAATCCTTCAGAAAAATTTTTAAAAGTCCTTGAGAATGATGTTTATATTGTTGTACAAAACAGCATGAGAAACAAAAATGTTTCTTATTGTGCTTACTAATATCTTCATCTTCCTGAGAAGAGTCCTTCACAGCCATGTAAACCATTTTTTCTCGCTGCATTCTACCAACACCTCCTTGTTCAATTACTCCAGCTACAGAATGGCCATTGTGAAAGTCGCTCTCTGTGACAATTTCTGTCCCACCTTTAAAAAAGAAGTTAAACACATTAAGTAAACACAGAAAAAGTCACTGTTATGATTAATTTAATTATTTTTTTCTTATTTCCATGTGTGTCAATAAATCATGCAAGTTTGAAACTCTGAAGAGGACAAGGAACAAATTTTTCAGTGTCTCCTGATAAACTCAAGACTAAACAACCACTACCCATGTACACAAAGATCAAGAGACTACTGCTAAAGGGTAAACTTGAATCCTGGATACTCTTTGTGAAGGCTATCATCTCCATTTCTGTATTGCTTAATGCTGAGCAGCAAACGCACGTTATCAATACAATCAGCTCTGGCCAAGGGGAGCACTCAGCAGCAATGTGCAGGGTAATTTCCCAGGACTACCTCCTGGCTGTATCAGAAGCACTGACAGTAGCTCATGAGAACGTCCCTGCTGTAAAGTAGCTTTCAGCCATCAGAGATTCTGATTCCTCCTGCTGCTGCACTAGCAGTCTGTCCCTCAGGACTGACAACCCATCCCCAGAGGAAAAACACATATTTCAAGAACAGGGCCTGGCAATTCATGTGGGAGCTGGCAGATGAAACAGATGTCACGAGAAATAAGGGATGTTAAGGTGCTGCTTCTCTAGATCCTCTCCCCGTGGTCTCAGGAACTAGGTCCACTTACAAAGCATGCAGATGTGCTGTATATATCCTTTGCAAAAGGTAACTGCAGAGCACTTCCGAGTTTCTCAGTTAGTTTTGGAAACGACTGCATGCCTAAAGCCCCGCCAGTCTTCCCCTCTCCCTGCATCAAGGCCACCAAAGACTGTTCAATGAGAGGAATCTACTCTAGAGGCTTTGCTGTGCTGATACACAGTCTTGCAAGGTCAGAGAAAAGCAGCAGCTGAAAAACAGCTGCAGACCACTTCTACATTTGGGCTTTGATTGCCTGAAAGCAAGCACTAATCAAAAAAGAACTTGAGACCAACACACACCCCGTATTTACCGCACATGGGCAGCCTCCACTAATGTCACATTCTGCACAACAGTGGATTACATAAAATTAAGAACAAGCAAAAAGACCCTGAAATACTTCATACTACTGGAAGAATACAGAGAATTTAAAAAGGTACCTATTTCAACATCATCTTCAGCTTCAGCTTTAAATATGTACACTTTGATAACTTCTGAACCAAAACCGTCATCTTTAGCAACATCATCATTTGCCACCTCAGTACTGATTTTCAAGGGAGTGCTTCCTATATGGTCCAATTTTTCTCCAACATCATCCACTGTAAAGATAAGAAAATAATAATGAGGTTCAAACACATTTTTTTAAAAGTCAAAGTAATCAGTAGCATGATTTTCTCCACTATTATCCCCATACATAGTAAAGGTTTGTATTCATAAACAGCTTTCACAGAACAGTTCATCTCAAGATACTTAAAAGAAATTCCAGAAGTCCAGTGCTCATTTTATTGCAACTCAGGAAACACTCAAGAATTACAGGATGAACAACACAAGAGGGAGCTTTTCATCAGAGAATGCGGTTATGTCTAAAACTATTACACATAGAAAGCAAAAATGTATCAATAAATAACATTAAACATCTATCCAAAACCTGTAAAAATTAACCCAGCATTGTCTGTTACAGTCTACAAGTCCCAGAAAGTTTCACTACTCTGATACTGGTGACTAAAATCTAGCAGCTGAAACTCTTATGAAAGAGTGATGACTTGGGAGTACATTCCCAGTGAAAGAAGTACATGAAACACCTGACTGCATCTTCACCCTAAAAGAAATTATTATTTTTTCCACTTTAGCACTTGAAAACATATACATTAACAAAGATTATTGTATAATATATGCCTGATTAAAAGACACAGTGAAAATAAATCCAAATACTACTACTACATGAAAGTATGCAACTTAGTCACCCTGATTATTTGGTCTGTATATTCAAAATACTTGTTTTATCTACATGCAAACTATTAGAAGTGTAGAAGCAACACTATTTTGGCAAAAAGGGTATTCACACAGATATCCAAATATATACCCCAAATTCCCAATACCAAGGCCACTGGACTGCACATCTTTCTGAATTATGTACTGCCAACACACTTCGCTCAGCAGATAAAATCATCTCCTGGGTGGACGGCCAACACAAACCTGGGCAATGTTTAACACCCACTGAAGTCCCCTGACTAAAGAACTGTTCCACAAAACATAAACAAGATCCGAATGTAATGCATTCCTGCTAGAGCAGGAGCAGAGCCTCTCCTGCAGCAGGGTGAGAATCCACCCCAGCAACCCCACACCGAGCTCTGCCCACTCACGGGCAGGATCCCACGGACACACCCATCCAACTAACACCACTTCTCATCCCCACGCTGAGAACCTTATTCCCATTTCACAAAGCCCGGACTGCATCAGAAGAGTATAAAGTTATTGAGGACAGAACTAGATACAACAGGTATTTAATTTCATTTTATAACCTCTGAAAATTATATATCTTGAAGAAAATTAAACAGAAAACATTTTAAAATGCCATGTTTTATCTATTTCTTTTAATAAATAAGTGATTAATTGCATTGCCCAAAAAAATATCAAACTTGGATCAGCAGAAAAAAAAACTTCCTCAGGAAAATTTTTTTTTGTTTTCAATTAATAAAAAAATTGATGCCAGCAACATCAACACCTTAATCGGTTAGGATCTGACATGTGCTGCACGGCGTTCATGTTACCTTGCAGGACAATGACAACAGTAGGAGCAGAAACACCACAGACAAGCCACAACAGAGAACTGGGCATATTCCTTTGACACTGAAGTTTACCAGCATCAGGTTATTAGCACACCTTTAGATCCAGAATGGGAGAGTTACAGCATCTGCTCACCAGAATGTTTTATCCTGCCAGAATGGAGTTCTGAGAAGAGAGGATTTTGCATCCTCTACTAATAGGAAAAGGGAACATCCTGAAAGATACTTATCTTGGAAAGTATTTCCATATGTTTACTGTCTGAATTTATTAAAGACCATTTTCTTTTCTGCATGGCTTTTAAAGTTTCTTATCCCTACTCTTCAAAATAATACACATTCGTTTAATTTGAGTACAATTAACATCTCCACTGCACATATGAGTCTTTGAAGGACTGGAGGTAACGAGTAATACAAGGCAGGAGTGACTAAATATATAGCCGTATGACTAGATACACTGCCAGAACACAGAAAAAATATTTAAAAGGCTGGGTGGAAGAAATCACTAATTGCAAGCTGTTACTGTAATTTTAGAATTGGTAGGTGGTAGTAAAGTTACTTTCAAATCTGCAACTCAAGCAACATCAACTTTTTCTAAACTCTTAAATTCTATAAACATAATGCATTATCAGTTTAGGGTCGAAAATAAATATCCCCACAGTGGCAGGTTATTCACCAACAGCAGCTTCTTACTGAACAGTGCAGTAATCACACATGTGTGGTAAGAAGTTTTCTTTACAGCAAAAATTCCAACTATTTAACTAATACTGGGTGATGACAACTGTACACCACTATGTATCTGGTGAAATAACACGAGAAAAACCACACAATTTAGACAGTTGCCTTACCAGGACATCAACTGCAATATAATCCAGATTACATAAAGAAAGGAGGAATTTTTCAATTTCCCAATTTTTATAAGAACAAATACTGTCAGCCAAAAATATAAAGCAAAATACACACATATAGCACGTACGCTGACATGCTGTTTTTTACCACTTCCAGCAAAGCCCCTAAATCTCCAACATCCTTTAAAAGATAGGGAGTCCTATCTTAGAGGGGCAAACTTACAGCATTATTTTTAAAATTAGTGGTTACTCCCACACCGTCAACCATCCTGCATATTTTCAAAGACCTTCAGTCTCTACAATTTAAGCTAAAAGGGAACATATCACGAAGCCTGTGTATCCACGGCCTCTGGAATGACTTTTCTAAAAAGGCAAAAGTGAAAAATATTGAAAAATATAAACAGGACGGAGAAAATTATACTGTTACAGACTGTCATCTGTAAGATGCTGCCTGTTGTTTCAAATACCTGAACAACAAAAGACACTGAAATCAGCAATTGCTACTGCTTGAATTGCTGTCTTATACGAAGTAAATTTCAGTTTCAATCTGTTTTTAAGACACATTTAGGTAAGAGGAAAACAATCAACACAGCAGGACATGTAATCTTTGTCAAGTTTCAAAATATTAGGACTTTTTTTTTAAATACACATCATGAAAATATTCCATTGTCTAAGTAATATGACTTCAGTCACAGACTGCTAACCCATCAATGCCAAATTATCTGATGCCTTTTCCCAGTGACAGCTTTCAGGAACAGAAATGCTTACTTTACGTCAATGGAATATGAAAGCGTCTTCCAGATCTGACCCATCCACCAGAAGCACTACATATTATTATCTTGTCACTTAAAATTAACTGAAAAAACTCAGAGAACCTTTATAAATATATGCTGAATCCTCCTGAATAAACAAGGTTTAAAGGAAAACTCAGCACACTTCCAATTTGAAACTTACCTGACTTTGCTGTTTTCAGGTGTGTGATGTCCAGATTCACCGTGGATTGCCAGCTCCCAATTCATGTGATGCCTCAGCATGCACTATGCTGGTGATATCACACCCACCATAGGAGCCCACAGGGATAACACGAGGGCAAGATAAGTCCCATGGTTTTACAATTTTCCATATTTTTCTAATGTCCGATATACTTATTTTCTATCCCATAGGTTACAAGATAGGAGTATTAATAGTAAAATGTTTAGCAACTTATGTAACACTGTACTGTAAGACACTAAAAAGGAGGTGGTGGTGGAACAGTACCTTACCCCTAAAGGCCAGCTCCAGAGTTGTTCTTTGGTGGGTATGAGGTCACCAACATAGTGCATGCGGGGTCAACACACGGATCGGGAGCTGGCAATCCGCTGTGGGTCTGAATATCGCAAACCTGAAAAACAAAAAAGGGTAGGCTTTCAGCTACACGTGTGCTAACCCCTCCCTGGCAAAATGGGATGTACTGCTCATAGTCTTCCTGGGTTCATGATCACACCATAAGCATTCATTTTGTATTCGTTTCCTTTTTAACAAGTCCATTTTAAACGTGTATGCTATAGATTTAAAACACGGGACCATGCATATCCTGTAGCATATGTTGTGAATGTATCAAAACCAGATTTTCAAGTCTTATGCTTATAAGGCTGATTTTTAAAAGCTGAATTAATCTCCACTGAGACAGCTGAGTGGTGATAATCTTCTAGTGAAAATTTCCAATTACAGAATCATATGCAGCTAGTTTACAGAACTATCAGGAAAAACTTCTTATTTTGCAAACAGTATTTACACAAAAATACAATTACCAATAGTTTACAGAATATCTACATAGGAATTTTGTCTTAAAATGGTAAAAAACCCCACCTTTCAGGATTATTTATACTGTGACTCCCAACAAAAGACTAAGTTAAAATGC
Source organism: Pterocles orientalis (assembly GCA_011057875.1). NCBI lineage: Eukaryota > Metazoa > Chordata > Aves > Pterocliformes > Pteroclidae > Pterocles > Pterocles orientalis. The sequence continues at coordinate 379,947 of WKFP01014125.1, read as the reverse complement.
CACTCTGCTCAGCTTACACCCTAACAGGTAGTATCTTAGTAGGTCCCCAAAACGTGTTCCACAGAACAGCTAGTGGTATTCCCTGAGCACATACCTGCAGTTTTATGCAAGGTCCCTTTATAGATGATAAATTTCACTAAAAGACAGCTAGGAAGTATTTTGGAATTCTTTAAAACTATCATTTTGATGTGATTTACATTACAAAGAAGTCCAACAGTGTTATATAAACACTCAAAAGAAACAGCATAAAAATAATTTTCTACAACATTTACTGAACATTTAATTCGGCAATTTAAAAATATATGTAAATAAAAAGGTTTTTAAATTAATTGATAAACTGAGACATTTATCTATTCTACACAAGAGATCATCTTAATAAACAAAACAATTTCAAGGCTAATTTAAAAACATTTTAAAAACACCCCCAAAAAATGAACAACTGTGTAGACTGATACGTTTTTGCTGAGAAAAAAAAAAAAAAAATTAAAAAAAAAAATCAACAGCAGATATTTGGCTGGGTCAGGCTGGCACAGCCAGCATAATACAGCCTCAAAACTTAGCAGAGGCAAGAGACTCTCTCAATTTATCTAAAATTATTACTTTAAACAAAATTCTAGATTAATGATGTAGCTTCCACCTGTGATTACTCAGGCATATCACAGTTATACACATATATAAATCTAATGTGCTTAAAACTGGGTCTCAAACTGGCTTTGAAACATTGCAAAAGGCACCAGGAGGCCTGGAACATCTGACAAGACTGTGTATGTATCAGACACAGCTGGGGTCACCACGTAACTTACTGAAATGTTAAGACACTCTGGTTTAAGCGCAGGGATCATCATTATCAATCACACTTAACTATCTTAGAAGGAATTCCAAAGATGGCTTTACTTACAATTACAAAGGTGCAGTTGGAAATACCGCAGTTACAGAATACAACTCATCGTAAGTACTCTGTCAGAAAGGAGGAATTTTTTCAATGAAACAGCTGACTGTAAAAATGGTGTTCCTTTATTCACAAACACACAGGATATTTTCTGTTGTAGGTCTAATTCGCTTTTAGACTGAGTTTTTTGGGGTTCTTTTTCCAAAAAGCCCTTTTTGACTTCTATTACTGACATACAGCATTACAGTAATGATAATCATTGCTGTCCATCCTATACTGAACAAAAAATAAATACCAAAAATATATTTTGCATAAGGGACATCTATGCCATACTGAAATCATTATAATCAGTAACCAGTCATGTCCTCTGCTTTGAAATTTTTAATAAATGCAGTTTGCTGTGAACAGACTGACACTTCAACACACTTGGCGTTGCCATTTTTTTAAACATATTGCTTCCGACTAAAGAAAATCTGTTTTGGCCTACTCACATTTCAATAACTGATTTGGAGAAGTCAAAAAATCTAAAATGAACTATCATGCATTTTATCAAATTTGCATAACAGTAAAAACTCGCATATTGAGTATAATTTAACCCCTGAAGAAACACAATATACACCTAGGGTCCTTCCAGCAGCTCTAACCCAGCATAGCACCATACAGCTTCCTAGGGTCGAATGCTGCGTGGAAACAAACGGGCAGCCACTTTCCAGGGTGAGAGAGCCAATCGATTAGTGCACACAACCCCTTTGTGTCAAGTTCAGTCCAGAACAGCACAACATACAATAACATGCCCACTGTAATTTTTAATACAGCTAAACAAACAATATTTTGTGGACACACATTATGAGTCAGGTATCTTAAAAACCTTTTCTTTGTTGGATTTCTTGATTGAACCCAACACCTTATTTTTGCATGAATCTTCATAACACGGTAATATACCCGTGCATTTTAGAAAAAAAGTGTTATACTCAAAATATGTGGAATGTTTAACTTTCCAATGTGTTTTGCTTAATATTCAAGAATATCTGTATGTTTCAGAAACAGGCACACTCATTCACTCAACGGCATGAATGTCATTCTCTTTCTTGCTGTACCAGTGATAATGGATTTTTCATCAAAAACCCCAAATTCAGACACCAGGAATGAACTGGGCAACAGACTATTATTTGAGAGTTCCAGTACAGAATGCAGCAAGAGTCCAGTTACAGTAACTTCTCCCCACCAGACCACTTCTACTCCAGATAAGCTCCTGTTTATATCTACCTTTGTTTAACTTACAGGATATCATTAAGTAGTCTTCAGATGTACTCTTGCCATCATCATCATCTTCTGTTTTTATAGTCACTGTGGAGCTAGGAACAGTACCAGCTGCTTGAATGACTGCTTCAGAGTCTGAGTTCGTTACAAGAACTTCTTCCGAAACCATGGTAGGCGAGTTGGCTCCTGACACAGAGTCTTGCACCACATGTTCCAAATGTCCGTCAGGACCTGCAACAAGGTCAGCCACAAAAACCTGATCGGGAACTCTAACCGTTTCTGTTATTAGATCAGAAGTCAAAACATGATCGCTGGTATCTAAAGCTTCTTCAATAGCAACATCAGCTTCCAAAACAGAATCAGGAACAATGACACCTTCCGTCACAACATCTGTTTCAGTGATGATGTCAGGTCCTTGGACAACTTCAGCTGCCAAGCCATGATCAAGAGTTATCCCATCATCGGTAACAACATCAGAAACTAGAACAGCTTCGGGAACTGATACAACGATATGGTCTCCATCAATATGAGCCGTGCCAGCCATTCCAGCCACTAGGAAACAATTATGAATAAGAAATGTTACAATTATTGCATTAGCAATTAGCTTATGTAAGGAATGGAATAATTGTATAGATAAGCTAAACACAGATGTAGAAATCTGTTACTTTTCAAAAATCTACATTTTGCATTTCACCAGATAGAGACTATCCAAAGCAGTCTGCTTTCAATTTAGAAACACATTTTCTTACATCAGAACAGTACCAGGACTGATGTTCTTGAGAGAAGACTTCTATGCACATATCAACATGCAGATTTAGCTAAAACTGTACATTGCTGTCTATGTATATACCAAAGTATACACAGACATATTACACAACACCTGAAATTTTGAATTTTCTCAAAGAAGTAATGCCAATAGCATTATTATATTAGTCAACTCTACGTCCTGCTATCATTTACAAATATATAGCAAAAAGATGAAAAATAGGTCTTGTTTCTATTAATTAATGTTTAATAGTGAAAAAGTTTACCAAAATCCTGCATGATCATGGTGTGAGGCATTTTGGATTCTTGTGTTTGCAGTCCAAGACTTCCGCCACCTGGATCCATATTCAGCTAAGTTCATTCACAAATAACTGCAATAGAAGAAAAATTGGAATTTATATTGAACAGTGTTATTGTGTCGATTAGTTTTACCAGATTAGTGCATCAGACTGACAAACACAGAAAAGAATATAACCAAAACTTCAAGAAAAAAGCATGCAGTACTTCATATAACTTGCTTTGCTTTATTCTTTTGTTTTTATATATTTCTGACCTCAAATCACGAAAACGTTTCCACCCATAAGTAGACCTATAGAAGTCAAAGGAATTACACATGCAAGCGAAACCAAACATGTCAGTAGTTCTTGGTGAGGACTTAAGAAGTTTTTTAATGTAAATCTTTGGTTCCTGCCTGGCCTAGAATAGTTCTGTTCATAATCTGTGGAATTTAAGTGGAAAGTGCTTTCTAGTTACCTTCAGCATACAGAGGCACAGAGTTCAACATCACTTTATTTCTAGGAGCATAAGCACAGGAAATACCTAAACCTTCAGTTTCCCTACTGCAAACTGAAAAGAATATTAAAATATTTTTGCAGCTTTATGAAACTATTGCTGTAGCCTAACAGCTCAGTGACTGACAGCAAAGATCTCACCCGCAATATCAGCGGCAAAACCAGTATCACACATGTTAACAAGCCATGAACCTAGCTACAGGTAACAGATTATCTAGAAGCAGACACTTTGTCAAGACACAAGTTAACTTTGCCTTAAACTGTAGCTGTGTGCAGAAGCAAGAAACACAAGCTGGCCATCAACAGTGCAAAGGTGCTGTTACTAAACCACAGAACAGCCCGACACTGCACGCCTCATCCTAACAGCAGGTATTAGCAGCCAGCACGAAGAGATCACCTTTGCTCCGGCCCTGGCGGTATCTCCTCTGTCACTATGGATGTGTGGAGCTGCATCAAAGAAGGTACAGAATCGCACTGCGCGTAACACCTTTTCATATTCTTTCACAATTTTGCATCTGTAAGATTTGTTTGTAAATTAATTGAACATTATGCTTAGTTACAGGTAAGTGTTGAAAAAGCTGCCATAGTGCACTACATTTACAAGAACACAAGTGCTGAAGCTGACTTTCTCTTCCAGCGGCTGTGTATGAACCCCTCTGTATAATTTTTAAAAACTCTGACAAAAGGCCTGGTAGAAAATTTAATCAGCACTCAGATTTGCATGCACAGTGCAGAGCTACCCGTGATAACAGGCAGCAGCTGAGCAGGGAAAGACCAGTTTATTTCAACTCCATTGCCCTGATACTGCAGGAAGGACCGCTTGACACACGGCTGTGCTGACACCTCATCACTGCTCCAGCGTGAGGGCTGTGTTACCGATGTTCGTTGACATTTTATTTCAAAACTGTCAGGTTATTCTAGAAATCTTATCTTCCAGCATTGTCCTTTCTGTGCGGCCTTGTTTCTGCTCCCAAGAAAAAGCCGGTCCTACGCGGCTGTCTGCAATATCCCTCTAACAGAAAACAGATCCCTTAGAGCTTCTGACAGAACAGACCTGCCGGCTCTGCCTTAACTCCCTATTGCTCTCCTCCACTGCTACACCTTTAGCTTGATTCTCTTTCTTTTCTTCTTTTTGGCATCACTTTGTTGCTTTGGCTTTTCTAATTCCCCCTAATCCCTAGGGGCTTCTGCTTCCCAATTTCCCTCAATCTTTTAAAATTACACCAATTCCTCCAGCCCTGCCAGTTCTACTTCTGAGACTCTCATACTCATCAAAATGGAATTCCAATTACATCCAAGAATTTTCATACACGGAGAGTAAATGTTGAGCTGCTCATTAAACTCAGTTTTACCAAGATCTCAGTTCCTGGTATCGCATCACTCTTGAGGATGCAGAAGCTCTTCTGTAAGGTACAGCTACACGCACGTGCCTTCCGAGAAAGAACGTAACATTTTTTTTGACAGAACATTTGCAGAAAACACAAGAGAGAAGGACAGATTAGCATTCCTCCATGTTATTTGCACTGCTAGCAAGCGTCACAAGCGTGGGGATTCTGAATTCTCTTGCAGTTTTCTGCAGCCCAGAAGACTGCTTTACGCAAGTTCTCAGCACGGACGAAATGACCCCGTAGAAGCAGCTACAGGAGCACACGGAGGGCAGGGCTTCCACAGGGGAACAACCTTAGCTTAAAAACATCTCTGTTGCACAAGAATAAAAATCTTATACCTTCTGGCCCCTAATATCCAGCAACATAAGTGGTCATAAGTGACCCTATCACATAGAAAACAGAGTTCCAGGAGTTGTGGGGAGTGAACACCGAGTAAGAGCTCAAATCAGAACTACCTGGGAGCGGGTGGTGCAGAGATCCAGGGGGAAGTACAAATGCTTTTAAGAGCAAGTCTCAAAAATAGGGCACTTGTTCTGCTGCAGTATCAACTTTGATTTTGCTCTTCTGGATCTCATAAAAAGTTGACCCCCATCCTACTGCAAGGTCTAAGTCTGCTCATCTAAATACAAAATACGACAGAAACTTTTAAGTAGCTTGTGGTGCAGCGAATGTATTGACTGACAACCCTACTGCAATGAAACACACCTGGAGAGTTGAGCGCTAGCATAGGCCAGCAAGGAGAACGATAACATAAACCAAGCTGGAGCAATACATGGCTTCAGCACCTGAAATCTCCAATACCTCCGAGCCAGAATCAAGGGACCCAGAAAGAGCCAGGACCTAACACAACTCACACTATCATGCTAACTCAGTAGTAAACTAAACTTTGCACTAAACACAACGTTAATACAAAAGCAGCAAAGAACTTGTATCACCTAGTGCCACTAGCATCATCTCAACACCTTCTCACCATATTATCTGCTCAAACCTTTTTCTCTCAAATTGTCTTTAAAGTATCTACAATACTAAATCTCGGGGATGACAACAACATAACCGTCTTTTTGCAGAGCTACAAGAATTCCCCAATGTAATTTCTTGACGGTGCCATAACACAATCCAACTTCAAGGCAGTCTTAAGTTTTAGCTCTAGAATTAAATTCTTTCACTACTGTAATAATTATGGAGCAACCTCAGAACCTTAATGCAGTGCTCCACCGCTCTTAAATTATTGTCACAGCCATCTGAAAGTATGAAGGTAACTAAAGAATATTTCCTATTACAAAGTAAGACAGCTCTAGACCACAAATGACTAACTTAATATAGCAGTTTCTGAATTAATGTAATACTCTACAATTGCTCTACTACAGCCCTTTACACTCCGAGAATCCTTCTTTTTTAATGTAAATGGATACAAAAAAAAAAAAAAATTCAGCCAAATATATCCATATTGTGCTACACAGAAAATACAAATACAAAGCAAGACTACAATTTTCATTTAAATTAAAATTTCTGCAAGGAAACTAGCTAACAGGACTAGAAAAATTACCAAAGTTATGGGCTGGCACCTTCTGTCCATGTAGTACTATGAGTATCTTAAACTTGCACTAAAACCAGAGATGGGTGACGACAAATGAGCAATAAACATGCTGCAGCTGTACCTCAGTCGATGCAGCTGTATCCAACCATCACTCCAGCACACTGCTAAACCCCCCAGGCAAAGGACAGAGTTGCACCAACTACGCAATCACAGATTTTTCTTTTCTTATATATCTACTTTTGGGTCTTAGAAGAATGCAATGGTAGCAGGAAAGCCCCTTACTGCTAATGCTGGAACAATTAACAACAGATAAGGGCACAATTCAGCTCTAATTGGATATTTTTGCACATAGACTGCAGTAGTGCAGATGACTTAGCTTCACACACTACATACACATGCAAATCTTATTACTGGAAACAGCAAAAAATGTAGTACAGTTATTAACTGTGGTTCTTCACGGCTTCTTTCTGTAGCACACCATGTTACATACCCACACAATTACGCAAGAAGTGATCCAATCATACATTTTAAAAAAGGACACTGAAGAATGTCAGAAAGCCACAATTTTTATACTGTTACAATCCCAAACTTATTCATACCTCTCTTCCATCAAACTATTAAGATCTCAAGTGTTTCCTCTCAGTTCCCCCTCTACTCTGTGTATTCAGAAGAAAATACTGTGAAAATGCTTTATTAGCACCAGACAATAAAATAACATCACTTTACAACGTTCCATTAACAGTTCCATTGATTTTTTTTTTTAATTATAGCATGCCATCCTCCAGGAAGGAGCACGTTACCATCAAATCTCAAAATGAAGAATTTCATGAAACCTAAACTGAGACCCCAAGAGCAGTGTCTCAAGGCTAATTTTTTAAAATACATATCTGATACTGTTTTGCTTTTTAGAAAAAACACAGTTATCTAACTATCCGCAGGAGAAGCTTGATTTTATGCCAAAGCTCTTCCTTAGACAGGGCTCAGCTGGGACCAAACAATGAATTTTAGAGTAAAAAAAGCTCTCTGTCTACAGGCAGGAACACTGCAGTAAACTACTATAAACTACAACCGTAAACAGTATTTTTTAAAAATCAAAGATAATGGATGGCAGTTTGGGACTACCTAAGAAGGCAACACTCAACTGAAGAACTGGAGAGGCCCAAGCCCTTATCAACACTGCTCTGTGTATAAACATTGATTTATTCTTAGCTTACTCTTCCCATTAAAAAAACCATCATACAAAGAAAACTAAAATAGTAATGCTTTTTGAGAAAGCTTTCAGAAAACATCATAAATTGAGAGATCTTCAGCAAAATATTTGGAGGAGGGAAAAAATGAACATGTCTGCACTTCTACACTTCACAAGGAAAAAAGGGGGGGGTCATTCTTGTACCCAGCGGTACAATGAAGCTCCCCATCGATAAGCTGGCTTCCAGGCATTGTTGCCATATTTAAAATTATTATAATGTAAAATACACACCAATTACAATTTAATAAATCCACATAAATAAAGGGTATGTATTTAGCACATTGTTATATCCTGAACAGCACAGCCCTGCAAGTGCTAACCAGCTCCGCAGTTCACATGTACAATTACTCCCAATATGGTCATTTTCACATAAAGCATATTTGCATGGCCAGCCCTTAAGCACTCCCGTAACACAGTGAATTTCTTCTACATAATACTAAAGTCTTGTTTACATATAATAAGGTAAAACATCACATTGCACTTGGTCAGGAGTTGCAGATGTGCGTTAGGTACAACTGACGTTTTGGTTAAACCAGAAGGATCAAGTTCAGATACCGAAGTATTCCAATATAACACAACAAGTAAACTCCTATGCAGTTGAAAAATGCAAACCCTGTGTTTTCTAGTTATTTTATCCCTTTAATATCCAAGTTCAATAAGAATACAAGAGAATTACCCTTCCCTGGAGAAATTTTGGGGTTTCGGTTCCCCCCCCCCCTCCCCATTTTTAATGCAGCAACCAATAGAAACAGAACGAGAACCATCCTGCTTACGCAGAAACCTTGAGCACAAGAACCCCATTCCTACAACAGCGTGCACAACACCACCAGCCCTTCGCGGAGGAAGAACGGGCATTAAAAACTAACATAACCGTTTTAAAGTCCTTTATTGTGGTAACCAATAAAAGCATCCACACTGAGGCCGTTAAAAATGACACAGACAAAACCAGCGAATGACATTTCTTACACTCTGAAATGCGCTTAAGGCTATTAACTTAATAAAGGAGGTGAATGTACAGCTCCATCCACAGCAGTAATACAACTTCCCGTAAAAAAACCAACCAACCAAACAAAACCATGGGCAGCACAGGGCGACATAACGGCACTGCGGCGCCGGGGCCGGACCCGCGGCGGGGCTGCGCGGCTGCGGAGAAGCGCGGTCCCGCGGCCCCGGGCGCGTGCACGGGGAGCGGGCGCGCCGCCGGGCGGCGGGAGCGCGGCGGCCGTGGCGGAACGGGCGCGCCCGCAGTGCCGGGGCCGGGCAGCCCGGCGCGGAGCCTCCCCCCGCCCGCACTCCTCTTCGCTCAACCGTAAACCGCCCGGCAGCGGCCCCGGGGCGTCGGACGACCCATCCCCGGGGCTGGGCAGACGTGCGCCGCGGAGAAGGGCCGAACGGTGCCACCGCGCCGGGGGAGGAGGCGGCGGAGGGAGGAGTGCGAGCGCCGAGACAAAGGACCCGCGGGGCCGCGGGCGCCGCCCGCCGCAGGGAAGGGGCCGCCGCACCCCGCGGCCTCCCCTCAGCACCTCTCCCCGGGCCGCCGCCGGGCTGCTGCCCCGCGGTCGGGGAGCCGGGTGTCCCGCGGCGGGCCGGGGAGACGGGGATAACCCCTGTCCCCGGGGCTGGAGGGCCCGCCGAGCCGCAGCCTTCCCCGCCCCGCCGGCCGACATCTTGTTTTCCGCCATTTTCTGCCCGTCCGAAAAGGCCCCTCAGCCGCAGGGCCCGCCGGCGACGCCCGCTCGCGCCCGCCCGGCGCGGCAGCAGCTGGCGGCGGCCGAGTCTCGCCCACCCGCTGAGGGGCGGCCGCAGCCGGACCTGCCAACGGGCCGCGGCGGCGCTGTCAGGCCTCGGGCGCGGCCTGCGGCGCGGCCTACCCGCCTCCCATTGTCCCCGTCCCGCACCGGCCCGGTCCCGACGCTTGGGCTCACCTGTGCGGGTCCGCTCGCCGGGCGGCCGCTCCGCAGAGCCAGGACCCGGGTCGGGGTGAGCTGTGGCGGCAGGACTCCGCCGCCGCCGCGGCCTGGCATTCGGGTCCGCCGGGTCTGGGCCTGCACCAATCACAGGCTGGGCCGGGCGGCGGGGCGCGAGCGCGCGCGGCCTGCTTCCCCTCCCCCCTCCCTCCCCGCTCCCCACAGCCCGCTCGCTCCCTCGCTCGCGCTCGCCGCCGGCCTCGCGCCGCACGTCAGCGCGCGCCGAGCAGGCGCACCCGCCGCCGCGAGGCCGCTGCCCTCAGTCTGCCAGCGCGCGGCGGGAGCGGCGGGTGTTTCCCGCAGGTGCTGAGGTGAGACCGGCAGGTAGCGGCCCCGGGGCCTCGCCGGGAATTAATAACGGGGCGGCGGCCTCCGGGGGGAACCGGGGTCACCCTCAGGAGAAAGCAACAAGTGCCCAGCGCCGTGCCTCACACACCTGGGAGCTGTCCGGGCCCGGGGGACACACTGTGGAAAGGCGTTGCTGAAACAAGTTTCTGTATTGTGGATGGAAGTTGAACTATTTCTATATTTCTGCATAGAAACACAGTTCAGAGGTGCACAAGCACCTGCGAATGTAAGAGACTTGAACGGGGCAGCATCCTTGTCCTGCCAGGCACCTTTAGTGCCATAAGAAAGATGAAGAAGGCACCTGAGACTGTCTTGGCTTCACTATTGTACGGTACTATGACACTGAAGACATTTTTGATATTTAAAATACTTTCTTGCCAGTATGATGAGTCTCAAGAATACAGTTAACAAAAGAAAACCCCAACGCTGATGGTAGATCAGAAGAAATCGCTGGCATAAATCACAGTACCAGCCAGTACTGCCCAAGCGGTTCTCTTAATAAAACATTGGTAGGTCTAGCAAAAAGTAAGAAAAAAATGAAAATAAGTCTTACAAAGAGTTAGCATGAATACAGCTTAGTAACCACATCAGTAAAGTTGTTCAACAGCTAAAGGTGACATACGCTTATGTCCTGGTTTGGGCTGGGACAGAGTTAACTCTTCCCAGCAGCTGGTGTGAGGCTGTTTGGGGTTTGTGCTGGGGAGAAGCTGATCACACACTGATGGGCAGAGCTGCTGCCAGGACAGCCAAGGGCTTTCCAGCTTCTCTGCTGTGCCCGTGTCTGCAGGGGCTGGAGAAGCTGGGAGGGAGCACAGCCCCAGGGACCAGCCCAGGATTCAACCTCAGGTTTAGGATTGAGACCAAACTATCTTCAAATTAGGTACCAAAATCATGTAAATAAATCTCATTTTGCACGCTTAAGACTATAATTTCCATTTAAGCACAGAGTTACAGGTTGGGTTTTTTTTCTTCTGTAATTCTTAGAAGATTCTTACTCTTGGACTTTCACCTCTTTAGCACAGAACTTGGAGACCCCTCCTACATTTGGCCCTCCTCCTCTTTTTTTTTTTTTTTCTTTTAGGCAGTAAACAATAGACTAGTGGGGTAAAGCTGTCCATAAAATGCCGCACCAAAGTATTCAGAACATTCTAATCAGCTCTTCCAGATCTAGCAAAAAGATAGATACTCTAATGAGAAAATAATTTCAACCTGATCAACACAATTAAGGAATGAGAGGAAAAAACACCTGAAAAAAAGGTAATCACAAAACTGAATATTTGGGGAAATGGTGGGAGAGAATCTCACAAGGTGATACATTCAGAAAAGCAGAACTACAGAGAGATTAATTATGCCTTTCTTCAACAAAATCCCATCTGTGCAGGATTCTGTCCTCTGGAGTAATATCAAGGGAAATCTCAAAAGCAAAATGAACATAAAATAGCAACAAGCAACAACAAGGCTATTGCCAACAGTGGGACACAACAGTCAACATCAAACCCAACATGCAAATTTACAGAGCGAGGCAGCAATTATAAGGAAAATCAATCCAAAGCACCGGTCAGAAGCACAGAATGGAAAAAGCCACCAAGACACCCAGATCACAGGAATCTAAATATCAAAAAGTGCAGCAGTGAATCACAAAGAATGCACAAAAGCCAAAAACACCACACTGCATATCAATTTGTGTAAACAGTTTGTACTTGGCGAGGAAGGAGCACATCACAACCATGATACCCAGCAAACGACCAGAATTGCTCCTTACCCTTCCTTTCAGAACACAAAAGATTTCAAAGAATTACAGAGATGCTCTGCTCTGCAGGTAAGAGGCAAACCACCAAAGAAAAACGCTTGCCAAATGGCATATTCAAAAAGGCATTTCTTAATATTATTATTGTTGTTAGAAGTGACACCAGAGTATTTCAAGCAGTTTCCTCACCGTTTTCTTTCACGTACAACTGCCTGATGTTATATTGATGACCTGACCATGAGTGGTCAGGAGTGGTGGAATATCAAATTGAACACAAACTCAGTGATCGCTTTCAGGCTGGTAAACTGAGCTAGAGGTCAACAGCAACCAGAGTTTGTTAAGTTACAGCACTACTGGAGAGTAGGAAGTGACAGAAAAAAAGCAATTCACTGACAAAATTCACAGACACGTTAGGATCTGACTTTCTGAGGTCAAAATAAGTTTAAACGGGCATTCTAGGATCTAAACAGATGTGCTCACACCCTTTCTGTATGTTTCTGAAGATAATAGAACCATTTTCGCTTATTTCTGATAGAAATTGAAAAATAACTGGATGAAATAGTAGTAAGCTTTTGCTGAACACGCCTGTTGAAAGAACCGTGGGTGAGACAAGGAAAAGCAGCGGCAATCTTCCATGCCTCATCCTCTGGGGATGCCAGAACAAGGCCTCTGTCAGAGGCCACCCCCTTCTCACTGCCCCGCCCCGTCCCTCTCCCCCTCCTGCTCTGCTCCCGTTCTCTGCACCCAGGGGGGCACAATTCGAGGGGGGTCCGCGGCGGGTCTCAGGGAGAGGGCGTGGCCCAGGCCCCGGTGCTCGCACGTGGGGAGGCGGGAGAGTCCAAGAAAAAAAACCAGCAGCGCGGTTTGGACAGGCAGGCAGAAGGACCAATCGCCTTTGGGCGGGGCGGGCCGCTGCCTGGCTGCACCCAATACCAGCGTAGAGGCTGGCACGAGGGAAGGGAGTGGTACAGATTCCCCCCAGTGGCGAGCGGGAAGGCGGAGCTTGGTGCCTGCGCCGTCTGCCCGGAAGTCACTGCGGAGTCAGCGGACCCAGGACAGCCAATCGCATCTGAGGAGGTGGGGGCAAGGCACGTGATTGATACGGAACCAACCATTCATGCTTCGAGGCCTGCAGCAAAGGTGTCAAGGGCCGAAACAGCCGGGCAGCGGGCAGGGGCGGGGCACGGCGGCTCCAGCAGTCGGCCTGCGGGGAGAGCGAAACACGGGGATTGACCGGCCGCCCGACCCGTCTGTCACGGGAGGAACGGGGAAACCCCAGGCAGCCGGGCAGAGGAAACATCCCCTGAGGGGCAGGGCGGGCAGAGCACCCAGCAGCCTGAGCCCCTGGGGGCACGGAGGGCGAGCATGGCCTGAGGGAAGGGCTGGGCCCCTCCCCTCCCCAGGGCAGAGCAACAGCCTCGGGGACCAATCCGAGGCAGCACCACCCCGCCCTCTGCCCCGCCCACGCCCATGTTCCAGAACCCCCGTCTCCCTGGGAGCCCGCGCCTCACAGAGGGTCAGTCAGTCAGTCGGGATCCTGTGGCCGTGCCGCTAGGCAGCAGCCATGGGCCACCGGGCTTCCCGCCGCCATCGCCGCCGCCGGCATGCAACTGACGGTGACGAGGACGAACCTCAGGTGAGGCGGCCGCGATGGCGGTGGGGTGGACGAGGACGGGTGAGGGGCGATGCTTGCGGTGGGGCCGCCTGCCGTCACCTCACCCACACCCCTTCCCCACAGCCCAAGAGACCCCGCAGCAGCCTGGAGGATGGGGAGGAGGGGAAGGACACGGCCGCCATCCAGCGTCTTCCCGCCGAGACGGTGAGTGGGGTCGGGGGGGACGGCGGGGCTGGGCTCTCCGCCTCAGAGCAGGGCTGGGACCCAGGGCTGATGCTCTCCCCTCCTCTCTCCCCGCAGCTGCTGCACATTGTCTCCTTCCTAACGCTGCCCGACCTGCTGAGGCTGGGCCAGACCTGCCGCTACCTCCACAAGGTGTGCGACAGCGAGGCCGCCTGGCGCTGCTTCTGCGCGCCTCTGCCCCCAGCCGCCGCCGCCACCAGCGCCCGGCCCTGCAAGAGGGCCGCCATCCTCAACCGTGAGTCCCTGCCATTGCCAAGGGGGGGGGGGTGGTGGTGGCACTTTGTCCCGCAGCCGATGACAGTGTCCCTGCTTCCCCCCTCCAGACACCAAGGGGCTGTACCGCCTGAGCCTGGACCGCAGGGGGCAGGAAGAGCCGAGGGCCTCCATGCTGTTCGCCCCCTGTCACGGCTACAGAAAGCTGGTGCCTGCCCAGAAGGACCTCTTCCTCCTGGACTATAGCGGGACCCTCTTCTTCCTGCGCAACGCTGCCTGCCACACCTGCCTCTGCCAGGCCCTTTCCTGCAGTGTCAAGGATGTACGCCGACCCTCTGCCTCCCCCCGCCCCAACCCGTGTCACCGCCACGCCGAGTCACCGTCCCCTCCTCCCCACAGGTGACAGCGGACCCCCATGGGCAGGTCCCCTTCATCTTCGTGCTGATGGGGCAGGAGCAGTGCGATGCCCTGGAGGTGTACGACCCTCCCAACACCCGGTGCATCTTCCACGTCAGCTTCCCCCCCTCCATGCGCTTCCAGCAAGTGGCTGTCGGGGATGCGGAGGCGACACTGACCCTTCTGCTGCTCACAGGTCTGGGGAGGACACTGAGGGGGTGGGGGGGACACCTTGGGCTGGGGGCGACACTGGGGGTACGCTCACCCCGCAGACTCATCCCCATGACCCTCCCCATTGTTAATTGCAGAGGGGGGGCAGGTGTACCGCCTGCGGCTAGACGTAGACAGCTCGGCCCCACACCCCATTGGCCTCCACCAGCCCGTTCGCGCCATGGTTGCCGGCCGCGGTGCTGTTGCCCTCCTCACTGGTACGTCCACAACCCCCCAGATCCCCCAAATTCACCCCCAAAACTCCCCCCAACATGACCACCATCTCCCACAGGGATGGGAGATGTCTTCCTGCTGGCACGAACCTCGGGGCGGCCCGCCTGCCCTGTGCCCCTCCCCCTGCCACTGCCCATCAAGGTAAGGAGGGGGGTCGCTAGGGTGCTCCCTGCCACCCTGAGGGGGGTGTCCCCAGCAATGTCAGCTTCTTGTCACCCTGTCCCCAAGGTGGTGGCCTGCTCTGTGGGGTACAACCACCTGGGGCTGGTGGACGACCAAGGCCGACTCCACATGCAAGGGAGGAATCGCTACGGGCAGCTGGGGACCGGAGACCGGCTGGACCGCACGGAGGTCACACAGGTGACAGGCCAGCCCTGCCTGTTCCTGTCCTGGCCCCAACGGGTCTCCCGTCCCCATCCCTGCCCCTTTCCCCACAGGGGCCCTGTCTCCGCTTGGGCCCTGTCCCCAACTCGGTCCCTATCTGGCAGGTCCCCTGCCCGCTCTACCCTCGTTCCCTCTGGTGCGGCCTCAACTACTCGCTGGTGCTGACACAGGACGGGACCCTGCTGGGCTGCGGCTGCGGGGCCAGCGGCCACCTGCCAGGGTGGTCCCAGGGCAGCGTCAACTTCGTCCGCCTCCACGTCACGGTGAGACTAGGGGACACTGCTGACCCCCCCACAGAGAGCCCACAGGGAACCCACTGGCACCGCACAGGACCCTCCGGGCACCCCTCACCTCTCTGCCCCCCCTTCCCCAGGTTCCCCGGTGGGCCAGCGGCCTCAGCGCCTCTCGCCATCGCATCTTCATCCGCTGTGGCCACGACATCGAGGGCCCACGGCTCTACCGGCCAGCACGGCGGGGGCGAGAGCAGCGGCGATGGCGCCGGCGCTGGTGGATGCGCCAGCCCTTGAGGAAGTAAAGGCGGGGCTGCTCCACCGGGCCGGGAGGCAGCGTCCGAGGAGTGGGTGCCAGCATGGACCAACCCGGCCCCCTCCTCAAAACCTTGCCCAGAACTGGGGGAAGCCACGCGCGCGTCCATTCCCCCTCCCCACCCCCAATGAATGATGTCTAACGATGTTGGCTCCGCTCATGCCATCCCCCATCCCCGCTGCTGCTTTCAAGGTGCTTCTTCAAGCTGGCTGGGCAGATGTTATTAGTATGAACATTTAGTTTCTTTGTGCTTTAATCAACGACAAAATTCTTAACACTGATATGTCCAAGCATTGTTCTAGGGCTGTCTGCAGTCTCAGATGACATTGTAATGCACATCTACAAACAGTCCACCTTCAGAAAGTCTTTGGACTCTTTTAAATAGATTTTGGTGCCTGTGATTTCAACTGTCCATGAAAAACCCTTTGCCAGTGTCAGATGTTCTAACAGTTGGCAAATCTGCCCCCAGTACAAGCTAGGTCCAGACATAAATGCCCAGGGGTATCTTGCAGCAGTAGAAGTACGACCAGTAAAACTTACCCACTTTGAGTATTTGTTACACTGGGGGAGAAGCAAACAAACAAAACCAGGCAATGGTGGCTGAAGATAGAGAATACCTGCTAGGATGGCAGCTAAGTTACAGTGCCCAGAGAAACCGCCAGCTTTGGAGCCACCCCACCTTTTTCCCCAGCAGGAAGCTGAACCTATTCACTAAATACTTGCAAGGAACAGGCAGCAAAACCAAGGGCTCTGAATAGGTTTCTAGCTTCTCTGCTAACGTACTTGCATAGGAAAGCCAGTATAGTCTGTGCAGGAACAGAGTTGTGGAGAGCATGGAAAGTGCCAGGATGCAGTTCAGGTGTGGAGCTGCTGCAAGGAGAACATTCTCAATTAGAGAAAAGAAATGCCAACATTTTCACCTTTCTAAAATCCTTAAGATTATGGTTTTGTCTTATAGTTTCACATATTTCCTAATACTAAGGAAAAGAATCATTTAATATAAATGTTAAAATAATGTGCTTGAGACTTTTTAAGAAAATGGGAAATATATCCAGGACTTCAGTATGTTTAGTTTGTTAGTTAGCAGCAAGGTAGTCAATGTTCCATAGCTTCATTTATTTTCATTATTTACAAAAACAAGTTACAAAGAAAGCCACAGCATTTTTAAAGGCAAATTGTTTCAGCTGTTAGGATCAACAAGATGACAAAGGAGGCCAAAGTGAAAAAGAAACAAGGGCCAACGGAATGGGCTCATAAACTGAGGTTGCCACATTTAGTCAATACTTGAGTATTTGATGTATCTTGGGATAGTGGGAAGCCAAGCGTTTTTGTTATTTTTCTACAATGCTGCCAGTGTCAGCGAGACTAAGTGGCTATGCCTGAGAACAGACCCATCCCTTCTGCCTAATTCTGCCAAAATTGGTGTAACAGGAATACAGATTCTTACTGTATGTAAATCGTTGTTTTCTTTCTTTAAATATTGGCTCTTTAAGGGGAAAAACAAAGCAGTGTCAGTCAGGGCACCACAGGCTCCCCACATGTTACAATGCCCTGAAAAATCTTCATAATTATAGTTAAGAGAAATACATGGTTCTACCAACAGCATGAGATTCGGAACCACAGCTCACCAGTGTGCAGAGAGATCATGACACAGAGGGGAGCAAACATCACAAATAAGTGGGTAAGCCAAACACACACAGAGAAAAAACCAACCTAGAAAAAACTGTCTTTGACAAGCCTTCCTGAGAAATATGAACAAATGCAGCTCCTGACCCCCTTTCCCTTTGATGTTTAAACCCCCCTGGAAGCAAACAAGGAAGAATAATGATTAGCACGCATACTTGTCATTTCTCATGCTGAAATGAGAGAAGACTTTTTCCTTTCTCATGAGTTTCTTCTGAGGAAGGGCAGCTTTTTGTGAGAGGTACTTGTCATTTAGGCACAGGACATTCGGTTAATCAAAAAGAACCCCAAGTCCTGACAGATATGCAACAATTCAAGCAATACATCGAAGCAGCCGTGTAAACTGTAGAATCAGGTATTCACAAAAAGTTGTCACCAATTACACAATAAACAAATCAGATGCTAATATCATGTTTTGCTTCATAATTATCTTCTGTACCTTTACTTTGCAATAACTTTCTAATAGTTCTGGCTACTTCCTCTGTATCCCAGCCCACACGGTCTTAGGGATCTCTCAGCATTTGGATTGTCCGTTGATCACATAGCATTCCAAGACAATGCAGATATGGGAAGCACTGGTACTTAGTATTTCTGTAAAGAGATTAAATCGGTAGCATGACATATGCCCTCCAGTATGGTTGTCATTAAAATAATCTGTATCTAATTAAACTACATTTATATATTTATTTTCTTAGGATCTGAATGTATGTGCTGTTGCTGAATGTGTATATGTAAGAGCGAATGACTCAAAATGATTAAAGCACTGCAGAATTTATCCAGTCTAGAATGGAACGAGAGGGTATGTAATATTCCTGAAGAAAACACCTGTAAAGTTAAAGGTGGTTTTAAGCTTCTTACTAGCTCACATCTTTACTTGGTGACATAAATACTACCAATCTGAATTCTGACAATTTGTTCTCCGTACCAAGACAGAGGATTATATAACATGTATGCATGGGTGTGTTATTAACACATACCTGATACTGTCTCGCCTCTCCATAACCTGCATAAGGCAAATTATTCCTTGGACAGTCAAATTCCTCATACTGAGCTCGCCGATTAGAAAAATGGTCTGGTCTGTTTAACGGCTGAGGGTGCACGGGACTATGCAAAAGAGAAAAAAGAGGTTATAAAAATATGTGGAATAATACCTGCAAATTACATAAAGTGTTAGTTTAAACTGAAATATAAAACCAATAAAGCTCACTACTGCATGCATGACATTGAGGCAATAACATGAAGACATCTAAGTGTTCTGTCTTTTGAGTTCATTGTACTCTCTAACTCTCATCCTGCAAACAGAGGTAAAAGTGAATTTAAAGAAGCAACATATTCTTTGAGCTGAATAGTGCCATAACATCTAATTTTCTATATTCCCAAGATTATTTTTAAAATGTTTTAAATTCATGATAGGTATACCTTAAACATTTTCAATATTTATATTAAAAAAAAAATCAGACCTTCTTAATGAACCAAAATATCAGAATGCTCCAGTCTGCTTCTGCAGTTGAACCCTGCTACTTATGAGGAAAATGTTCTGCTATCATGTAGCTGCCTGACAGTAAAGTTAGCTCTCTGCTGCAACAGTTGGCTTGTGTTAGTGAGGAGGATTAAAGTGAGGAAGCAACTAAGGAAATAGCGTTTCTAAAAAGTAATGAAGATGAATACATTTGTAATTATTAGAGGAAAGCCATACAAGCCTTTAAATAAATCAGTATTTTAGGATTTAGCTTCAGAAACAAGAGAAATACACACCAAATTTTTCTTTTTGGTGATACAAGGGGAACACAGACTAAGTCTTACACAGCAAGCTGATAAATTTAGTCCCGTGTGCTAGTTCACATTTAGTAATCACGTACAAGATAGTCCTAGAATTCTTGCAGTAATACTGCTAAAAATTATGCAAGGTAGAGGAGAATAAAGAAAAAAATCAGAAAAATAACCTCTTTCTAGCAAAGACTCCAGCCACAAAATAAATGTGAATAATCCCATCAAAAGCTTAGCCATCTACTGGTCTTTGCTAGTTGCTCTCCCACTGGCAAAACTACAAAGTCATTCTTAGTCTCCAAACCAGAGTATAAAGTGAAAATGAGCAAAAAAGACTGAAAAACAGAAGCATACCTGTAATCCTCTAATTGACTTTGGATTGGGACATCATCAAAATCTTGCTTTTGCAGTACAACTTTTGGAATTTGTCCAGTCCAGGTATCCTACACGTAGAGGATCAGGTGGTTACGCAGAGCAAAATAACAACAAATTACAAAAACAGCTCACCAGGTACGGCATGTTAGCAGCTGTCTTTGGTGTAAAACATTGTACAAACCGATTTATCAGTGATGAAATATATTGTTTGTTACAGAGATGTTTTCAAATTTACAAATTCAATTTATCTAAAAGACTCAGTGGAAGAGAAGTCTTCTTGGACGATGCAGAAAACGTACCTCTGAGATGTAACAGGGGAACACCCACCGGGTAAGTCTCCGCACAATTAAGTAAACCAGGTATTAAGGGTTTTATCAAGGTCTGGAAGTTCGGTTGAGTCTTTGATGATTAAATGTTTCAGAAATATGCCACTCCATAAATAGCAGTGGTTTTACCTCTGATTTGTGCACAACTAAACTAAATACAGTGCTCGATAATTAAGGTCAACTGAATATTGCCATTTGGAATGGCTGCTGTCTTGCCAAACGCACTGCTAGAGGAAGAAGGAAAACATCCTGAAGAAACAAATTAAATATTCTGTATTGTTCATACAACTAATAAACGATGTTCGTTTGCTAGAGGTTATCTTTGTTTAAAAATACAATGACATGAAGCAATTTTCAAAACCAGGTGCCCTCAGGAGAGAAGCAATATTCGGGGCAGCTCATCTGCAAGAGCTGATCTATGAGATGCGGATCTGTTTCCTCTCTGCCCTCTCTCGGACAGCTTTGGGGAGGGCTCTGTGGTACGTGCACCAGCCTGCCTCACTGGCATGAAAGCAAAAGCTCAGACAATTAACAACAGGCTTTGTACAAGCTCATGTTTTCACGACCACCACATGTAGCAAGGAGATGCGGCAGGCAGAAACGTCCCACCGACTGCCTCTGGGAGCATGAGAAGATGGTACGTACTGCAGCCCTTACCCACAGCAGCTCTCTTTACAGTAGATTTTCTTCCCTAACGAAGGGCGCAGGATTTGGTCTAATTCACACCTTGAAAACGACAGCATCAGTTGAATGAAATTCAGAACTAGTTAAAAATTAAACAGCACCATCTCCTGGTGAAGGTAGGCTCATGCCTCTGTTTTTCCCCCCACTGCATTTCCAAGATACCAATACTACAATGTCACCCTCTCAGATACTATGCACTCCCTATATATATAAAATAATTACTTAAAGTACCAAATGAGGCAATTAACCCCCCATATATTCCCTGACACATTTCTTTGCATTTCATATCTCCTGTTCTGTTTTTGAAATGCATTTTTACATCTTTTCTTGTGACACCCACTAGTTCAAGCAATGACCTCTCCTCTAAAGAACATCTCACCTAATGGAAAAACTGGCAGGGCAGAGCGTTAGCCCAGCTGAAAAGGCAGCACCTGGCCCTCAGGGATCAAAGTTCCAGTCCCAGCTCTGTCACAGATCACCTTTGTAATCCCATAAATGACTATCTCACAGGAGTGTTGCAAAGGTCCCAGTGAAATATCCTCTTACAAAGCTGGTGCAGGTAATTTAATTTCAGATTTGATTGAGGGAGTTCCTCCTTTCTAGAAAAAAAATACTAAACTAGGAATTGGTTAAATATTGTAGCTGCAAACCTAACTCAGCTGTAGGCAGTGAATCTTAAACAAATATGGCCAGAACTCTGCCAACAATGCTTATGTGATGTACTACAGGCAGTTATGTATTATCATTCGTACATTATGCAGCTGAGAGATAACAAAGATAAACAATACATTGGGTACAGCCACATCCTTCTGATCATCTACGCTGATCCCTCTCTAGCCTCCAAATTGTCACTGTAAAGCATCACTCACAACATGAAAAGGAAACAAGGGTCACATTATTGCAATTTAACCTGTTCTACAAATTTTCATTCCACTTCCAATTGAATAAAATGTATACGGAGCAAACAGTTCTAATTTTCATAAGGTTTTAATCTCAGACTCTGGGCCTGCAGAACTGTGTGGTGTTTATTCACAAAGGGTCAGATTCTCAGCTAGTGCCACCTGGTTTGTCTTAATTGATTTGTGCAATTATGCTGCTCTGCACCAGCTGGGGACCACATACATCTTCATTACAAAAATCAGCCTGATTTCTTCTCTCTGAAGTAAACAACACAGATTAAATCTCTACTAGGCTTTGCTGCCTGTACTCTGACACATCTCATACCTGCAAAAGTTACTTTTGCACATATAGAAACAGAATATATGAAGAGACTGACTGAGTCAGGCCATGTAACACACAGAGAGCAGCCAGCAATGGAAGCATAAGGAAAAAATATGCAAACAGGGTCAATAACTTGAAGTACTATCAGTACACCAATGCCATTAATTGACTGAGCTCGAGTGGAGCCTGTGGCTGCATTCACAGCAGCCAATAAAGTGGATTAATACAAGTGGGACCCCCCACAGACACTTTATGCACTTCAGAAGGGTTTGCTTTCTGGCCTATGTCTAGTTTGGCCTGGGCACTGATCGTTCATCAGAGACTGAAGAATATATTCTCGTTAGTTTAATTGGGGTGCCCTCAGATACGAGCCGCAGCACAGTAAGTGCATCAACCAGGGAGTCACCTACCTGAGAGCAGCCACCCAATCTGAACACTTCTCGCTCCCTGAATACGTCTGACTTTTTTAAAAAACAACTTACACTACGAGTACATACTGCTGGATTAGGCATTTTACCAAAAAGCATTTTTTTAAAAAAAAAACTTCTGCCTGATTTCGTTTGACATTGCCTAGTTCTTACATTAAAGGCAGAGAAGAGTGATTTCTCACTCAACTGCTCCTCACACAGAAATCAATACTGATGACCCTGAAATTCTAGATGTACTACACTGCTTGCTGAGATGGGTGCTCAAAATTACATCCTGTATCCAAAACGTAGGCATAATTAAGACTTGCACAGTGGTATTACAGTGCTCTTGTATTGTTTTCAGTTTCTTCCTGAAATCCCTAGCAAAAGAAACTTTTTCAGAAAATATTAATCTAGATGCCCCTTCCCAGTTCTAATCTCTTATTTAAAGATGATTACCACCTACACAAAGTTAAAAGTGCTTTCCTATGTGCATTACTTTGGATTTATAAACAATAAATTTCCTTTCTCATTTCCTTGTCCAGTTAATCATTATTATATGTTCCCTCTGTACTTCATGGTGACGCTTGTTTCTGACTCCTGAGTGCTACGGTATCATCAGCAAAACGCGTCACCTTACTAGCACAGCCTCTTACCTGTTCTTACATGAACACTAAAATCATCATGGATCTTTGTTGATAACCCTCTCCAGCAGCTTAAAGTGTCAAGTGTGGACAGGATATCAAACTCGTCCCCTTTGGCTATGTAGCACGTGGCTTGAGCACTGACTCAAATTCTCTCTCTTTTTAATGCTGGTCTTCTAACTGGCCTAAAAGGAAATATTTATTTGAACATCCTTTTACAATAATCCCTAGTTCTTTGTTTTCTCCTATGGAAATCCAATTCGCTTCATCCTTGATGAAGAATTTCACCTAGTTTCATTTAGATGATCTTGGAAATCAAACACTGGGCAAATAAAAGGAAGACTTTAAACTCTGATTACCTTTAATTTTAGCAGATTTTGCTATTCATGTACCATTCTGCTGAATCACAAAATCACATCTGCCTTCCCCTGGAATTAGGAACATGTCACATGGCCCACACACCAATGTCTCTTACCCTTGGCGACTGCTGGTAGACACGCCCCACGTTACCGGCCACATCAGCAGTAAATGCAGGGTTATGCTGTGCTCCCTGGTATGGGGGATTTGTCTGGTGCCTGGTTGGGGGAACAATGGGAATTTAGAGCATTAGCAATAATTCTGAGGGTCTGGATGAATCCTTCTCTTCTGCAGATTTGCTCAACAGCCATATCTATGCAAGAGCCATGTATTATTAGAGTTTTCCATGACGGAGAAAGTACCAGTGGTACACACTAATGGGGCTCAATGAAAGAAGAAAACAAACATATTCTCTATGTATTTGGGACAGGTACCAGTGGTGGAAAAAAAAAAAGATAGTTTTGAAAATAAAAACCAGCTCAAATTACCAATGCCTAGGACCAAAGAATGGCAGAAACAGTGTTTAATTGCCAAGACCCTTGTCAATGTTTATTGGTCTTATTCCTTTTAAAAACCTGTGGATAGAAAGCCAACCCTTAATAGCAAATAAATCAGCAAGACAGATTTGGTAGTCTTCAGTTAAAGTAGTAAACGTGCTTGTTAATCTTTAAAGCTTGCCTGATTAGCCCTAAAGAAGAGAAGGGACAACAGAGTGAAGTTCTGGACACAGCACTAAAATGCTGCATAACTGTGAAGTGCTCTGGCAAGGTGCTTTGATTTAGTTTTAAATTGTGTAAACGATATTTTTGGCAGAGGATGCTTTATGGCAAGACTGTGGATTTAAATATCCAGAGGTCAGAAAGAATACCACACTTTCGCTTTACTTCCATTTTGATTATAAAAACCCCTTTTTAACTGCATCCAAAGTAACTTACCCGTTTTTTTCACCTTTAGCATAGTAGACACAGCAAAATATTGCAACAACTATGATAACCAGTCCTACTGCAGGGAGAATAGTTACTAAAATAAAATCTAAAGTGTTCCAAAGGTGGTTACATTTGGGACCCATGTACCAGTACTCCTGCCAGCCCACTCTGTAGTAATCACATCTGCAAATACAAATATTATTTTTTAGCAACATTATTTTAATTTAAAAATCAAAACCAAGATTTTCTACTCAGATGACTAGATATTTTTTAAAAAATTGAAAAAAGCAACTACAAAATGGAGAACAGGATATTGAGATATCTTTTTTTTTAACTCCAAAGAAATTTGATCAGCCTAGGAAGAGAATTAACTTGCCATTACACAGTATAATTCAGTTCTAAAGTAAAATATCTGAGACAATAGCGAGCATGTGAAAACTGAAGGTTATAGTGATTACCTAAATTATGAATACACATATTCTAAAAAAGAAAATGCTTCCCTCAGATCCAAGATTTGAAACTTTTTAGCACAGTTTACACAGGTTATGAATAAAGATCAACATCTGCTTTCATGGGTCGCAATCCAGAGTCTAAATTTAGTTCATCATTAATAACATATTTGACAAGCTGCATTTACATAGCATATATTTAACAAAAAAAGCCTCACACCCTACCTGCAAAAAGGTTTTTCATTTTTACATTGACAAGAAATGCCAGTAGGACAGAAGTTTTCTGTATTACCCAGGCAGTCCTTAAAGTCCTCAACTCCAACGCAGTTGGCTGTAAATTAAGACAAAACAAATATTTATTTAATGCAATTTTACAGGAACATACTGTTAGTGGGTTGTATTTGAAATTTAAGCTTCATATTGTGTACTCTGTAGATGATACTAAACCTTACTTTCCAGTAACTTGCCCCTTCAAAATTCTGAAATTATTTGAGAAATGGAGGTTCACCTGCTAAAGTTACTTTAGTCTAAATTTGCACCCATCTTCCAGTTAGCCAGTAAATTGTATGGCCTGTATCTGATTTCTGTCCCATTATTTAAGTGTGGCTGTATCTGAATTCCGCTATGTATCATCTTGGAATTGTTGGAAAAGACTAAAAATCATGAAAGTAATTTAAGACTCAAACCTTTTAATTACAATCCAAATGAAAACTTTTTTGTGTGTTTTGCATTGGGATTATTCCTTATTTTGGTCTACGTAAGGATTTGTTTTGCATTAGTGTTGGTTCTCCTCCATCTCTGTTACTGTGTCAACATTGTGGGCTGTAAATTATGTTCCAGAAGTCGAGTGGTTGCAGTACTTCACAGGCATACACCTCTCTAGAAATAACTCCCTCATCAGCAACCTTACCCAGACATCAAAAGTCACCATGTTTGGCCCCCAAACCCTACGCTCTTTGCTGCCCGTTTCTTTGCTCTGTAGGACTCGGACCGAACACTGTACTCATCATTCTCTCCAGCAAGCTACAGGCTGACCCAGAGGGTCTGCTGCAAAGCCAGTCTATGATTTGTGATGTTCCTGAAATCTTGACCTATAACACATAACCAAACGAGCAACTGCAAGACACCACTGGAGATGCTGAGAGAGAAAATTCAAACCAGGACTGTACACTGCAAGGCCAAGCACCATTTTGATACTGAAAACAACCCAAAGCAGCCAATACAGCTGGGTGCAGTTGCATAACTTTTCATAAGGAGAACCTATGCATTTAGAATTGAGCCAGAAAGTCAGAAGTAGATGAGATGTCTGAGCGGATCCTTCCGAGCCTACCTGGCAACTAACAGGAAGAAGGTATCATCAGAGTATATTGCTCTGTATTGCTGTTGTAAGATGGATATTACACCATGAATGGGTGGATCAGCAAACTCATGACTAATGCATTTAAAGCTAGAGAAACCATGCTATGAGCAGGCTTTATTTCAAAAAAAGAGGGAAACCTCCTTCCTCCCCACTGCCCAGGACAATCTAATCCAACATTTAATCAGAGAGAAATCTAAATGACTACACAGTCATCAAGGCTTGCATTCATACAAATCTATTTACATATATTGTATTCCTTTCTCTCAAGAGGGCATCAGCACTGAAATATTTTCCAAGACAACCTCAGTATAGATCATATAAAGGACAGAACAAAAAAACCAAAATCCCTAATAGTGTTCAGCCTCAAATTATCTAGGAGATAAGCAGCACTAATGTTTTTTAGTTACCCATACAATCAGCAAGAGAATTACAATTCTTTCAGCAATGCTACAAAAATATGAAGGGAGTGGAAAATAACCAGCTGTGATCCTGCTGGAGAGAGGCAGCATGTGCCCTTTGATATCCATGCTGTAATATTCCATGTCATTAAGGAACACACTGCTGAGCCCTTCATAGTACTGTAGTCTATATTAATGCAAAGTTATCCTTAAAGTGATGATTTTTTTGAGGAATTTAAAGGCTAAAATAGCTTTAAAAAGATCCTCAAATCAGAAACCAAAACTCTTATTAGAAAAATAGTAACTCCAGCTGGTTTACATCGCCATCAGGTTAGTGATACCTAATTACCAGTAACTGGTAGCTTCCAGGTAAAGAAAATGCTAGAATAATAAAATAAATAAAATCAATCTGTAGGAAATCTTTCGATAAAAAAAAATCCTGGCCAATACTATATACTTGAACAGAATCAGGGACAATTCCATATGACATAACTTCTCATTTAAAAGAATCTTTTTATCAAGGCATTCTGGCTGTCATGCTCTTAATTACTGATCATTTTCTCCCTGTTCACTTAAAAAAAATTCCTAAAAATACTTCTTATAAAAAGAATGTATAATTTTTTAAATCCATATACTATTTCTTCCTACTGAAAAAGAACCAAACCATTTTACTAATGTAAAATGCATCATTTTGATACTGACAGATGGACTCAAAATGGTTCAAAACCACCAGAATACCCAGTATTTAAGTTGTAATTCATGTTTGCAATCTTTTTAATGTATAGAAGTACAGAATAACAGGTGGAAGCAAAAGCATTTTTGTGTTCCATCCCTATGTCTCTGTGAAATACAACCATACCCTTGGCAGTACAGAAGTCAAGAACTATAAAACACTTCATCACAGCAAACACAGGTAAGCAATTGTCACACAAAGGTCTTAATATCTGCCTTGTTTTCCCACTAGTTAAAAATAAACTCTCCCTAATCCATAAGGAGAATCTCCGCAGAAGCAATACCGTAGGGATTGCAATACTGTAGCAGCACTGTCATAGGTAAACCAGGCATTTGACAGAGAAATCCCGATTCTGATGAGCTGTAAAGCAAAAATACAATCACGGCTTACGGTCTGAAGATGCTTGTCTGCTCAGTGAAATGCTGGCCACGAACAGAATGAAAAGCAAGACACTGAGAATGGACATCCTGAAGCTGACGGTGGTGAAAAACCACTTCCAGATTTTCCTGGTGGCACAATGCGCTCTCCTCTCTGCTACTGTTATTTACTGCAGCAAGTCAAGGATCGTGGATTTTGAGCTTGTTTTACAGCATCCCTCCCTATAAAGAATTACTAATTAACGTGTAACAGACACAGCTTCCTGGTAACTTCTACAGCAAATTTTCCTTTATGACAACTGGGTAGTTCCATAAAAACATCTCATTAATCTTGCTACTTCTGACATTTTGAATACGTATGCAAAGTATTGCTTCAACAACGTAAGTTTCAACACGCTAAGGGATCTGTCACAGGCATTCTTCTGTTACCCTTTTCGGGTTATGTTACCTTGTAAAGGCAACAAACTTTGACTGTATTTGAAGTCAAAGATCCTTGAGCATACATTGTTTTTAAAGACATGTCAAAGACATGGATCAAGAATATAAAATGACAGTTAAAAGGTTATTATCAGGCTTGTCTTAAGACATTTCTACTCCCAGAACAAATAAAGTCTTGCTGCAATTATTGCTTTTTCTGAGCACGAGGCACAGCCGCAGCACGCAGGATGTTACTGGCAGCTCTTCCTTCAACCCCCAATCTGTCTCATTACAAAACAGGGTTGCAATCTGTTTGAACTTTTTATTATTTCCTAATTTCCAACCTAATGATTTTACCAAAACTTCTCCCATAGTTTGGCATGAAATATCATATATATTCTTCCTCATTGTTACCATATGTATTTATGCATTTTCAAAACAGATTCTAAAAGGAAATGAAATTAAAACTTCTGTATCAATGAAACACGAATTCTTACACTGTCCCGATTTCTCCGAGTCTGATTTCTTTTTCTAAATGTGGAATTACACCGAGATTTATCTCAGTCCAAACTGTATCTTTATTTTGGTATTTTTATCTGCATATATAAAGGTAAAAAGATGCCTCTTCCCCGCAGATAATTGCACCAGATTCTGGTCCCAATCACAACAGCTCAATTTACTACAGCTTGAATGGAAACAAAACCTTACTCCATAGCATGGTATTTTTTCCCCTAGATTAAAGAATTATCTAAAGGCAGAAGTTCTCAGTACTCAGTTTAATGAATATACCTTATTAATCTTTTGGAAAAGGTAATTTCTAAGTTAAAGCTAAGTGGAGGCTTGTACCAAGGAGGACAAGGAGTCCAGTATATTCTAGCACCAAGCCAGAACACGTGTTCGTAACTAGGAGAAGTATTTCAAATCATATTATTCAAGAATCATAATCTCCTATTAAAATAGCCACAGTACTCATTCACACAATTTTTCTTCTTTTAAGTAGTTACACTGTAGGTTACACCATGTATTACATTATTTATGACCCTGGGATTGGCAAATTTCTTTACCTGGAAGATCACCATGGAGCCACACTGAGGTAAGTATTTGCTATCTGCCTCTCTTTCAACAACACGTTATCATTCTTCCAGTATGGATAAAAGCCGCCTTTTTTCCAAGTTCTGGACTACAGCACTCTTCAGAAGAAATTACAAGAAAAGAAAATGGAAGCACTTCTCAAAACTTCAGACACATAAACAACTGAATGCTGAGCATTAATATGTCCTGTGCGTTGCTTTGGTGATTTCTTCCAAGAACGGGTGTTTCAGTACCTCCGGGGTGAAGGTTTTTCCCCAACATTAGTGAAACAGGTGTGACCTAGTCATGTTTACTCATTTACTTTTAAAATATCCTTTAGAGAAAAGGAATTGACAATCTGCCCTACAGATGAGACAACATACAGAAATTAAACTTAATTTTAAAAAGTATCTTATCACCCTTTATTTTCAGGTGCTTCACAACGATATGACAAAATAAAGTATCACAATCAGTTTTAGGTAAATAAAAAATGAATATCAACAAGTTCCAAATATCTATATATTGAATACAATCAGTCATAAATAAAAACCATGCATTAAATTAAAACTATTTCTATATTATAAAATAGCATGTGACCCAGTTCCTTAAGACATTAAATTTTTCATAAATATATAACTTACATCTTATAAAAATTACAGTACACATTCTCACTTTTATTACATTACTGTATTATTGAATTATGAAAGAAACTTTAAGTGACTATTAATGATACATCTGAGAGGCATTTCAAAGTTTTTCACTATAAATTAACAAAACTATGTCTCGCAATGTAAATTTTCCTGTGTACTTACGCTAATGTGTCATTTTTTAACAGGTTTGCACATTTGGTCTGAAATCAAAGAAATCAAGTCAGGCACATAGATTTAAAATGAGGACTCACAAGCATGGCATAATGGTAGATTTGAATTTGCTTTTTTAAAGCCATTGCATAGCACCTTTACTATAAATTATTAATACAGAGATGTAGCTACAGTTCCTTGTAGTTATCTGAACAAGCCACCTGTAGAGTATCGTAGAAAACGCGGAGGTTCAGATGTGTGAACTGAAGAGGGCAGGCACCTTTTTAGATTTGGCAAAGAAACACTTCACAAAGTGGCAGCTGAGTAATAAAGACTCACAGTCACCATTCCAATATTTGTACAAGAGCAAATTTGTATCTAAGACTTCTGAATGACAATTTAACTCTGAGGCACGGTTTTACTACAATTTTGCCCAAAGGAGTAATTTGAGACCAAAATACAACATAAGGATGGTTTTGTGTACCATGTCCATTTACAGCATGAACTTCTTGTAAAATCAGGGGTTGTAATCCCAACAGCTTCCCTGGAACATTTAATCCTTGACTGTCTAACCAGCAAGGAGTCCAGTGTACCTTTTGTGGCCCAGGCACTTTCATTTGTATCATGAGATTTGAGCAGTCATGCCCTGAAAGTATGGACAGGACCAGACCAGCTTTTGGCACTGCAGGTAGAGGACAGATTTTAAGGTCTACTCTTACCCAGAAAGGGCAGACATGCTGGTTCTTTAACAGCTATCCAAGGCAGCTTCTCTCCCTGCTCCGAGAAAACTTAATTCCTGTGCGTAGTTCCCCACTGTGTACTGAAAAATGTCATCACAGTAAACCTCTACAAATTCCACACAAACCTGCACCACCTTACCTTTCTTGTTGACTTGTGGTGGTGTATCACTCAAAGGACATACATTAGAATTTAGATGGAATCTAGGAATAGAGCAGATGGCTTTTCCTTTTTTTTTTTTTTTATCCAGAATCTGACCAAAGGCCCAGATATGGAGATAGACAATACAATTTCTGCCATCCAGTCTTGCACTTGAAAATGTTCGTTTCTTCACCATTTTAACTTCCTGCCTTATGTCTTCGTCTGTTTCCCTGCAAATGGCATAGGGAGCCCAGCCATCTAATTTTTCTACTCCTCTCTGTGATGGGACACTAAATGTGTCTTGTCCAGGAGCTCTCTGAAGACTGATTTAATATCCTCTGATTGTTGCCTGAATTCTGAGTTTCCTGGGCCTTAAGAGATGATTAAAGAGACAAAACACATTACTTTCTTAATCAGCTGTCCCAAGCAAGTTTAGCTAACAGAATTCTTCTTCTTTAAACTTCACATTTACTGATTTTACCTTCCGTTGGACTCTGTATTACAAACGCTTTGCCTGAAATTTGGATTCCAAAATATCAATCCGTATCTGTTTCTGAACCATCATAAAAGCCTTACTTATTCTTTTGCTCATTCATCATTTGTGCTTTGTGCACGTTCCGTTGCGCAGTATCTCCTCAAAACTTCCACCTGTCCCACAGTGACACCAGGAATACTGTTTGCCTGTACTTTACTACTCATTTGCCTTTCCATTAGCAGCCTTACAAGAAGGAATCGTTATGAAATCTCTTCTTATGGACAAGAGCAGCAAATATCCCTTTGTATCCCAGTGCTGAGAATACATTCACAGGAAGCAGCATTATGTTTCCACATTTAAGCCCTTCAACCAAACTATCTGTATAGTTTGTTCCTGCTTCCCCCCCTCAACTTGACAACAAAGCACACACTTTTATTAATTAAAAGAGAACAGAATTCAGCAGATCAAAGGACAAACTACCAGCACAGGATCCTTTTGCTGTTTGGATATTAGGGAAGTGCCACAGCAGATACAGATGAGATTGCCTTCAGGCAGTGGCTGATTATCATCATGTACTGATAACGATTTGCACCTTGTACAAAGACGACCACCAGATCTATTCCAACCCTTAAAAGAGTGTTTTGAAGAGAAATGGAGGATGAACAGAAGTGAAATACACAATGATAAAAGCAGGGTTTGAAAGTTTCATCTTAGGAAACGTTATCAATTTTCCATTTCATTCTTATGGAAAAAGACAGAATTTCACAGAAATCCTACTAAAATCAATGGGTATTGCATATAAGCTTCTGAGAAGAAAAAGTTGGCTATCTATTACTTCTGCATTTTTAATATTTGTCAGCACTTTAAACCCTGCAACTACAGAAGGCTTCCAACTCCCATTGCTAATGCACTCTGTACAAATTCAAACAGTACCTGTTTCATGGATAAAGCAATTTGCAGACCGCTATCCAAAGTATTGGAATTACGTGAAAACTAATGCACAGTCAATCAAGGATGTTTTAGAGACCACTTGTGTGTTTCTTCCCAAGTGACATTTAAATACATAAGAGGCGTACAGGACAAGAAGTTGTTTCCATTCACCTTTGTGAAAGAGGCAAACAACAACAAATGACTTTGCAATGAAAAAAGTGACTCATTTATCCAAACATTAAAGATAATGCTGTTCTTATGATGTAACAACCGACTTTTTAAGGATACTCAGACCAACGAGAAGTTGCACTTCATTCCAGAGCTGAGAGAAAAGAGACAAGCCTCTGCAAGCCCCATCCATCACGTTCTTCTTTTAGATCAATGAACATCTGAGCCAAAGTACAGAGATTTGTTTACATTTTCAAATATCCTTCGAGAAGTGACATTTATTAACAAGCTTGGCACAGAGGAACCTCATTGTGAGAGAACACTGACAAATCTCATTTTCTCAGTGTCTCACTAACAACACTGACAGTGAGTGAATTCTCAGTACTTATAAACAGAGAGAAACAGAACATTCACTGAACAGAATCATGTAGGTCAATAATACAAATTGGTATATAAGAAATACCTGATTAAATTATACCTCACAGAGTTTGTGTTGTAAGGATTATTCTTTCCCTTCTTCCCTCCCCCTTTTCTGTAATACTGTGCAAAGATTTTGCAAGCAGATTTGTCTTAGCTTCTAGTACTGTACATATCCATGTCTTCTTGGCTGGACTGACCATGGTCCATAAGTTTTGGATCAGGCTTAAATTTTCGTGTTTTCACTGTTCCTGTGAGAGATAGTAAAGAAATTTAATTTAAAAATACATATATAGTTTGAGCTGTAGAAAAAAAAGCTTATTGGCACATTTTGAGAACTACTGTATTACCCAAACACTTAGAAATTATCAAAATATGTCCATTCTAGTTAAAACTGTGTGCTAAAGGACAACAAAGGCATGTTCTAATTATCAGCATACAGCAGTGGATGGAGAACGGGTCTTCCTGCTGAAGAATTTCTTTTGGCAAGAATTCCAAATTAAAACAAACACTCTTACCTAGTTTCACTTCATGACTTTCAAAAACAATGAACTAAGTTTACTGAAACGTTGAGCTCTCACCCTCACCATGAATGGCAATGCACAAAGACTGACATATTTAGCGACACTGCAATTCCAGAGGACCTAAGAGAATATGAAGGCAGGTTCTCTAGGACTGTGCCTCCTACTACTACTCTGCTTCTTTGGCAGCTGCATCAGTTGGTTTTACAAAGGGTGCTGTGTTCTGAAAGTTTTGCCCTGTTTGGACTAGGGAAAATAAAAATAAACATCTCTGACAACACAGATTAATTTAGGGCATGGACATTTTTGGCTGTATGAGGGACACGAACTAATTCTGCCCATGAAAGCAAATACAGAACATGTCTATATACACAAAACCATTGAAGAAAATCTGGCCTGAAGCAAATGTAAAAATGGATCAAAACATTCCGCAAACTAAATCAGAAAAAAATGCAGCTCCAGAGCAAAGGAAGATGTGACTGTATATTATAGTGAAAATAAAGGACAAAAAAATCAAAAACCCCATCCAAATATGTTCTGCTTGCTTTCCAGAAGAAAAAAAAGTTCTGGTAAAGAACATAATAAAAAGAAGTAAACAAGTTCACGTAATGAGTAAAATTTTGGAAATTACTAAAGGTAACAATATTTTAAAACAAATCCAGTTCTCCTTTAAGAGATAATGCTACTATTTCTCTTAGTCAACAAGATCATGTAACAGCATATTTAACATGCCAATGTTCTGATAGGCCATTTGCTATCTCAATCACTTAAGATGCACAAAGAATAACGCTGCAAGAAACCTAGCGAAATAAAATCTAACGCTTCATTTGTCAATTACACGTTCCTCTTTTATAATATCTGAAGACACAGAACCCGTACAGAAAATCATCAGCAATTCAAATCAGCTGTTTTCACAAAAATCCAGCAGTAACCCTTTCAATTACACTTACGGCATTCTGACAACAGAAAGATAATGTCAAGTAGGTATTTAACAGAAGTTCTTGATGATATCCTCTCATTGCTAACAATATGGGATACGGTCCACACCACATGGAATGAGAGAAAATGTTACTGAGAACAACAAATGTATACGAATTCTGATCCCGTGACAGGGTTCACAGTGAGGAAATGGCCTCTGCCCTGAGGCTCTGAAGTATATGTTAAATGTATTCTTAAGAATACGCTACGACAGCCTGCCCCATTCTAAAGCAAGAGTAACTACAAAATTAAGTAATTGGATTTGAAAGTTGCCCTGAGATTACACATGAAATGTTTAATTCACCTGATGAAGGCACTGGATCTTTATTACTCCAAGATTCTACTGGAGAAGATTCTGTTCTGTTAAATGATCTTGACTCAATGGCAGACTCGGGTTTTGTACTAGAAATTTCTTTCTTGTTCTTATCTTCTTGTGTGACTGATTTGGACTCTTGCTGCAGCTGTGAACCAAACATTAATACAAAAATGCACCTGGGTACATGGTTAATACATTACTGCAAAATAAAGCTTTCAAGCCTGAAAGCTTATCTTTTATGAAATTATTTTCAGATATGACATCATACAATGGTATTTAACTACTAATGCTAAAGTCAGCTGCACACAAGGGACACAGCTGGAAAAAACAAAACGCATGGAAGAACCCCACAGTTCAGACACAATGACTTCAAACTCACATATAAGGAAATTTACTTTGTCACGAGTACACACTTAAGTCGGATACTATGCTTTTACCTGAGCCCCTCAAAGTATTTCCCAAGGAAGTCATTGTTCATTTGCAGATGAGGAACCTACAGTCTTACACAAGACTGAAATGGCATTTATTTTTTACAGAGCACTTACTACCCTTACTTCACAGAAGATGGAAAGATAAATCACGGTAACACCCTAGTAATGAAAAATAGTATATTGTTTTGGGAACAGGCTTCACTCGGGGAAAAAAAGAAAGTTAATAGAAACTCTTTACTGCATCAATTCTTGTTTTGGTATCAGTTTAATGACAGTTATTTGAACCTCATTTTCATTTTCAGAATTCCAGTTGTCCTCCTCAGTTGAAATAAAAGGTGAGGACTGCATACAAATGAACACCATAAATTTAACACAAAATACTTCTAAATATTAATATAACTGAGCAACTTTAATTTTCTTTTAAAAGGGGAAAAAAAATCACTGTGCAGAAAACCAGACATGGACAATTTCTATCACAGGGACAATTTATGTCACAGGGTAATTAAGAGAGACTATCTCGAGGGGCTGTGGAATTTCCTTCACTGATATGTTTAAGAATAAGCTAGTCATACCTACTGTAATTCTGTGTCTTTATCTTGCATTCAGTGGTCTGCTTAGGACCAAAGTTTGAACCAGAACAGATTATTTTTGTCAAGATCAAAAATGAGCTCTAAGAGAACCTCGCTCTTCTCTTGTGCATCTTGAACGTACTGTGGGACTACATAGGGGATCTCAATATATACTGGTCTGAAAGGTTTGGCAGATATGACATTGATTAAACACCCAAAGTACAAAAATATGAATATACTTTGAATTTATGAGTTAGTCATTACTTCAGAAAGCCTACCTTGGTGACATCTTCCTTTTTTGCCCATAGTGATCGCACAGCTTCATAGGTTTGATGGCTTGCACAAAATAACTTTTTCCCTGTTACCTATTTTTTTAATAAAAATGTAATTTAATAACAGCTTTAAAAATACTAAGATACACAGACCATTCAAATGAAATGCATCTTACTTGCATGACAACGTGCTTGACCTCATACTAAGACTTCTTAATCATCTACTTTTCAAGATCTAGTGTATACTTCTCTTACATCAAGCAAATCCTAAATAATGTTGAAATTCCTATCAGAAATCCACAGGTAACATTCACATGCAACAGCCACCTACTCAAAATGAAAGCAAAACCTGATCAACAAACAGTGTACAAAGAATTCTTATGAAGCAGTTTGTGCTTTTCTAAATAGGGAAACACTGGAAAACTATAGGGAAGGAAAAGATAACCCTGCTTTGCAACTCACTTTTTTGTGTAGAAAAGCATTCTTGCATGCAGAATATTTCTAGCTCGGCTTTTCTACATAAACAGCTAAGTAGTATTCTAATCAGAGAGACAACTGCAAGACGACCGTAAACATAAAACAAGGAAGAATAAGAGGTACAATTGTACAGTATCTCCAATTGCACACCTCCCAAGTTCAGGAAGGTTTTATTTTTTATTTATTTTTATTTCAGCAAGATAAAATAAACTTCATTTATTTGAGAAATGAAGATTAAAAACTGAGAGGCTCTACAACTGCACTTTCAAATTCAGTCATTTTATTTGTTTTTAATAGTTATGCAGCTAACACCTGTGATGCAGTATATGTTTTAATGAAGATGTATGTGAATTCTCACTCCCAGTCCCGTGATGCTTAATTCAAGTGAAGTGGGAACGCTACCACTAAATTAACTGTTAATTCAATAATGAAAAACAAGTAAACTTACCTTAGCAATTACCACTGACTGAGCTGGGTAACAAACAGAAATTCCTAAAGTAGTAAATCCCAATGGATAAGCAATTTTCTTCCATCTTGAACCTGTATAAAGCCAAAGATTTCAAATAATTAGACATTAATGAAATGTAAAGCTAAGCAGTGGTATCAATTAAAAGCAATTGTTTAACCTCTAACCACTGTTTACATCAAACATCCCCGTAACAGCTGGAGGAGAGAATACAGGCGGTGATTATAGCTTAGCGCAGTCACGTTTGCAGCTGATACCAATATTCTGAACACTGGTTTCTTCAGTGAGAAATAATCCCAAACTAGATTCTCCAACATTCTCCAACACAGGAATGCCTGTGTCATTTAGGAGTTGCTGTGGTTCCCAACCAGCTCCATGCACATTCTCCTGAGGACACCGATTGCAGCATATGGAGCAGCCAGGAGCCCGGGAACTGGGGGCTCTTCGTTCAAACGTGAGAGCGGCTGGGTCAGGCTCAGGTTCCTGTCTGTCAACAAGGAGTCCCGATGCCAGATTCTCAAGCTCAAGTCTCTTTCTTTAAACCCAGCCACCAAAAAGTAACAAGGATACACGAAGAATGCTTTCACTCATCTGCCAATATTTCGATTAGCACATTTTCTTTGTGAAATTTTCAGATAGATGCACACTCAGGTACTAGAGATTGACATTTTCAGAACAATATTTTCCGCCAGGTTAAGTATTCCTCTAGTATTTATCTTGAAAGGAGAGGTGGCTATATCTATTTAATTACCCTTTTGGTTTCAAAGCTGCCAAAAGCATGCCTTCCAATGTGTATATTCCCTTAGTTTTCACTATATTCAGTAACCTTACCTGTTGGTTTGTCTCCAGCTTCCTACTACATGTTACATATTCTGCACATCAATAATGAAAATAAGCAAAAAATCCTACCTTTTCTGGCCAGCACCATGCCAGCAAAGCCTGATATTGTAATTACACCAACTTTGGGAAGAAATTCTGGGGGTGGATTCTTCAGGTAAACATAAGCATCTTGGAATTAAAAAAAAAAAAAAAAAAGAAAAAAAAAGAAGCAAAGTAATTCAATAGCAATCCTTTTATTTTATTTCCCAC
The DNA here is from genome assembly GCA_011057875.1 of Pterocles orientalis. NCBI lineage: Eukaryota > Metazoa > Chordata > Aves > Pterocliformes > Pteroclidae > Pterocles > Pterocles orientalis. Next base: position 342,182 of record WKFP01014125.1, on the reverse strand, counting down.
TTAAGAAATAAAGATTGAAGTAAATGCACTCCCCATCCACCCTTCTCCCCAGCCCTTAACTGGAATTTGCTGTTTCAACCATCCAAGTCTCAAAGAGAAACAACAGAAATTGCTCAACTCAGAAATATGACTTGCTTACCTTTTCCAAACTGAATTGAATCCATTATTCCATTTTTAACAAAGACAAAAGCATCCTACCAAAAAAAGTAAATAAATGTAAAATCTTTGCAAAAGTAGATGTTTTCAGCACAAAACCACTCACTTGGTTCATACATACGTCTCAGCACAATGGGACAAAGAAATATTACGTAACTTTAAAACAAATAAACCAGAGCAGTGAACTTCTATAGTGGCTGTGCTGAGATCTCTCCCCTTTTTGACTACTGTATTTATATTTTTAGAACTTCCATCCATACTTAATTTAAAAAAATATCTGTAATATAGTAGAATCATTTTCAAAATTGACATCTCAGGAACAAAACCATAGGGTAGAAAAGCACCTGGATGCCAACTGTATAACAGTGCTCAGTTTTGCTAAAGATAAGCAAAATGGATTTCGACTAAAATGTGTGGGCAACTGGTTTCTATTACTCCTCTCAAACTGGTCAATTTAATTACAAGTTTTTCTTTATCCAGGAAAAACCCTTCTACCAGCCTTTTATTAGTATCACTGTCCTCAGATTGCTCAACAAATTGAGTAAATACACACTCTTTAAGAGACTAATGAATGAGAATGTCATCTTGAATCACTTCACTGATATAATTTGTCTGCAGTAACACAGAATTTGTACCACCAGAGGCCACTGCTACTCAATTGTGGAAACACTTGATGATTAAGGGCATGGAAAAGTTTCATACAGGTTTATAACTAAATTATTTCAGTTACGCAGTCACTGACAAAATTTTCACACACCAATGGAGTAAAAATTTACAGAAAATCCAGAAAGACATTTTGATTTCTTTGACTTTTTCAAATAATAGGGTCTACTTTGTTTATAAGAGAAAAACACAACCATAAAATTTCATATTAACAGCAGCCAGGGTAAAGTTGTCATTCACCAGCAGTTAAGAGAATGGTGACAGGTATCACATTTTCTTCTATGCCTAGAATATTCAGTCACAGAGTTGTGAGGTAGTTAGTAATAGCCCGCTTTAACACTTGGATGCAGTCAGTTTGTCTTTCCTAAAGTACCTAAATCAGGTCTTTAAACTTGCCCTTTGAGAGCAGCTCTCTCTCTGTGGGCTGTATCTGGAATTCAAAGTCCTAAATGCTATCAAGTTCTGTTTTCAAGAATTTACCTACATAACTCTTGCTGTAGGAGCTAACCAACAAGTATTTCTGAATCTGACATCGTGGGTTGGCCGAGATCCAGTTTAGCATTGACTGAAGGTCACCTGTTTTATCTCACTGCCTTTTGAATGGGAAAACAGGGAGAATGCCCACATTCCCTGTCACGAGCTCAGGAGAGAGGAAAGGAGAGAAGGGTCCATTTTTGCATCTTAAATTACAGGTGTATGCTAATACAAAGAACTGCAAAAAATCCTTCCAGGGTGAAGTACACCGTTTTTTCAATGTTTTACTCTAGTGCAGTCAGGAATTGTAGGAAACACTGGATGCAGGTATTTCTTACCTTGCACCATCCGATATAGCGGCCGGTTGTCTGTCTTACGGAAGAAAATTGCTTCTGCAAGTGACCGGGCTGTTCTTCAACGTATTTTGATTTCAGAGGTGGTGGACAGTAAATTGGAAGCTGGAAAGAAAAGTATAACTGTACTGCAGGGAAGGAGTTTTGTATACTGAGTAGTATTTACACTGAATACTGCAAATCCCTAGTGTTCCCATTACAGCAAAGAAAACCTCTATGGAATTATGCTCTTTTATATTTACAAACTTACTTTACACAAGTGTGACTGCAAGCTAAGTCTTTAGAAATGAAAATTGAAAGTATTGCGTAGGTTCTAAGAAGTAGAATTAGGGAGTGTGATAAGAATATATTTTATTCAGAAAAAGCATGAGCAAGAGTAGTTGGAAGATGCATGCATGTATTACTAGAAACTGTACCATAGAAAAAGACCATTACTATGAGAAAGTGTTCTACTGTTTTATATTTTCTGTTTCAGTCTGGAAATAACGTAATAATGAAAATGAAATAAAACTTTACTAAGTTACTATTGTAACACTTCATGTTTTATTTGTGCTATAGTGGTCAGTTATTTAGGAGGTAATTTTTATTACCACACATTACTATGCTATGTATTTTAATTACTAGGTAATATAATTCAATAGAAAGAGACTGTATTCTCCACATTCTTCTAGTATTATTTTAAAGACTGGCTAACAGTAAGATTCTTACCTGATTTGGCTTCAGCAGCTGACCTTTTGATTCCTTCTCTGTTGCTGCATACACAGTAATACAAGCAAATGGCAGAGCAGAAGAAACAGCTGCCAGCTTTGCCACCTGGGACAGACAGGTGAAAAAAGGGAGTCAACACAGAAATAAAAAAAACAACTCCAGTCAAGTCTGGACTTTGCTATTGTGTTGTGCTTGATCACTTATGGGATTAAACAAGTCACTTTTAAAACCTCTCTAAAATAGTATACCTTCTAGAAACCTCTTCTGTCTCATACAAAGATGTTCTCAAATTACCATGGTAAAGAAAAAGCTAGAGATCACTGACAACAACAGTTATGTCTAAAATACCAGGAAGAATTTTGTGTTCAAAGCCATGCTGGTGCTTCCATTGTCCCATAAAGGAAACAAAGCTCTAATCTATTCAACATACAGGTACTCCAAGTCAATGAATGACTTCTTTCCGTAAAACGCACCTCACTTTTACTTTCAGGAATTCCCCATGACATCAGACAAAATGTCATCTCCTTTCCAATTCAGAGACCAGTTCAACTACTGTCTGTGTGGAACAACTGTGTGTCGACAATAAATGAAAATACATAGCAATCACTGGAATTAAGAATCACATGCTTAACCTTCCAAATCAGGTATGCTACAACATAAATTACTGAAATATAGGTTTGGTCATGAGACTGTCATGTCTACTTAGAACATTAAATTGGAAAAAAAAAAATCATATATTACACAAAACTTAAATACAGCTTCACATGCATATTTTTTAAGTTATTGCCTTAAGATTCCAATCAGAGATAGCATTAAGCATGTTAGCATGCATTAGTAGATTATGGTTTCTTCCATATCAGTGAAGACTTTTCTGTTCTTCATCTAAAGCATTTTTTAAACTTCAAAACTTTACTTTTTCACAAAACTTCTCTTTAATGAGTTCAGGAAATAATTTAATTTACTTTTTTGGTTTGATTTAAAGAGTTTATTTCAACACCTGCTCTGCATTGTACTACTAATTCTGCGTTTATGTGAACTAAGGCCCTGACCTAAGCCCTAGGAAACTAGCAAAGAAAATCACCCCCTCTCTGCAATTGCTCCGCATACCAGCGGTTACAAAAGCTGTGAGCCCAGCTGACATGTTCTGGAAATTAATTCTATATGAACACAGACCTAAACATCACCAGAATTACAGATACTAGAAACTAGCAACTTTAATGCTCTGGGTGGAGGGAAGGGCAACAGCAAGAGTTAAAATATTTCCTGTAATACCACTGCCTGGTACCGACCCTGCCATCACACTGACACACCCACCACCAGTAGGTTGGCTTTTTCCCAGGCATAAAAAGCACACCAGTTACTTCAAAGCACTAAACACTGCAGACTAACAGACATGGCGTTATTTGTGATGAGAAGGCTGAATATCAATTATTTGCTGAGGAAATTTATTATATTCTCTCTAGCGAGAAATCGTTACAGCTATGCCTTTGAACAGTAGAACTAGAGTAAAACTAATCAAAGTACAGTAATACAACTGTCAAATGTACCCAGACAACTCTGGCTTTAAGCCTCTGCATTTCAAACAATCCACTTCAAAGTGTTACCTCAAGTTCTGCAAGGGAGAGAGCAATACTGAGACCTCCTCCTTTACTCCTCCTCCATCTGAAGCCTGGGTGAGGGCTGAAGGGATGTCAGGGACGAAGCCCCATCCCTGGAGGGGTTCAAGGCCAGGCTGGATGAGGCTTTGGGCAACCTGGGCTGGTGGGAGATGTCCCTGCCCACGGCAGGGGGTGGGACTGGAGGATCTTTAAGGTCCCTTCCAACCCAAACCATGCTGTGATTTTATGTCCTCACTCCAAGAAACTACGCTCTTCTCCTCCGCCCACCCTGGGGCAGAGGAGCTGTGCAGCCCCGGGCAGGGCTGTGGGAACATCGCTCCAAGGAGCCACTCCGCACGGCGGGCCCAGCCGCTCCCCGCCTGCAGACCCTGCGCACTCCCACCGCTCCTCCCGGCCGGTTCCGTGTGCGACCCGCCGGCTGGGACCCCGCGCGGGCCGGCCTCCTTCCCCCCCTCAGCCGGCGGGCTGGATCTGACGGGAGGCGAGCGGGTGGGGAGGCCGCGCGGGACCGGGAGCTACCGAGGTGCGGGGGAGCCCCGAGAGGCCCCACGGGGCGTCCTTCGGTTTCCCCCGAGGCCGTGGGTGTCCCTGAGCAGGAGCCCAGGCCGGGAAAGCACCGCCGCAGCACCGCCCTCCCTCACGCAGGCAGCACTCACCTTGGCCGCCATGTTAGCGACAGCCCGGCGCAGGCGCGTACGGCGAGCGGGAAGGGCCGCGCGCGGCGAGGGGCGGGGCTCCGAGCGCGCGGGGCGGGGGGAAGCGCGGGTGCGGTTGTTCCCTCAGCGCTGAGGCGGCGTCAGCGAACAGTGACCAGCGGCAGGGGTGCGGTGCGGTATCTCTGTAGGGCACCCCGCTCAGCTGGCTCCTTCAATCCTGCGCGACAAAGGGCCCGCCCCTGGAAAGCGGCCGCGAGCGGGGTCCGTGCGGCCCCTGAGGCGCCGCTGTGGAGGTTCCGGCCCGTGTCAGCGCACACAGGGGACACGGAGGCTTCGGTCCTGTGGTGAACTGACAGCTCCCTGATACTTTATGGTTTGGGTTTTTTTTTTCCCTTTAGCTCCTTGGAAATGTTTTCCCCCCAACTCCTACTCCACAATACAGGATTGCTAATTACATTTCAGTCAGTGCAAATCCCACATGTCCCCCTTTTAAAACGTGAAACGGAGACAAAACCCCAGGTCAGCTGTTTCCGCTTTGACCGAGGAAAGGGCCAGAGCGGGTGGTGGTCCGCAGCCACAGCTGGGGCTGTCCCAAGGGCGCAGAAGGTTCGGATGGTGGCTGGCTGAGGGCTCCTGTCTGCCCGGCGCGGATCCAGGGCTGGCGCTGGACCGTGGTTGCTCCTCTTAGTTACAGGCATTGGAGAACACGCACACCAGCACAGAATTTAAGTGCAGATAATTCGTTTATTGAAGTCCAAATTTACAACTGAAGTTTACAACTTTTTTTTTTTCCCCAAAACAAAAGCTTTGTTTGAATTTAGGAAGAATAAATGTTCTTTTTAATAATGTACAGACTATATCTCTTAAATAAGTTAATATCTTTGAAAAAAGAGCAATATGTTCCTTTTTTAATGTTGCAGTGCAACTTACAACTTACACGTCTGTGCAATGTACCATGAGGTATATGCCCAGTGAGCAACACACAGTGAAGTTTTCCATTCATAAATTTTCATTGTAGACACACAAAAAGTTAACAAGTTAATCTGTGATAGAAAAACGCAGCCAGTTACAGTAATCCACACAGAACTCATCTGAAAACAGGGAAAAAAGAAACCTAATGTTCATTGCCTATATAAACTATTGGATCATCTCTCAACATAGACAAGTATAAAATTAAAAATACTGTTGTGAAACTGAAGAAATACTGTATTATCCAGGGGTTGAAACCTAGTTTTACCTGTATTAGTCTAGAGCAGTTTCATTTCTCTCTCTGTAGCATCAATGAGCTGAGGGACTTTTCTACAGTATCAGTAGAGCATCTGCTCAGAAAGAGCTTAAGCGAGATGGTGATAATAGAAAAGTTGCAGAATGCTCATGAACTGTGATGTAACTCAGATGTTCTCCCTAGCATGGACAGGTGGTGCCATTACCTCGCAGTTCGTCTCACAGCTGGTTAGAAAAACAAGGCCAAAACATGGAAGATTACTAATGTTTGAAGCTTTGACACTTCAAACTTTTCAAGATGGCTCTGAAATAATTATTTTTCAGAATGACAGAAAACATGTATTTATTTTAGAAAGAATCAACCACAACATAACTGTGTGATAAATAACAGTTCTGCCTCTAATACATATAAACATACTGCTTGTAAACAAAAAATGCCCACAGGTCATGGAGTCTCCATGATTTTTATACAAGGCGCTATAGATTTTTTTTTTTGTTATTGAAAACAGTCCTAGTGAAAGTTTGGTTTATAACCTCCTATTGCTACAGAAACAGTAAGAATGTTTATATTTACAAAGAAACAAAGACCATGGAGACCCCATAGCATTATTTGCTAAAGATTTTAAGTTAGTGGGGTTTTCAGACTACACGTTGTCAGCATGTTCAGATTTAATTGACAGTACAGGTTGAACACCAGCAGTACGATACTCTAGTGCTTTGGTATTTCAACCCCTGAATATACAAAGACATTACTACAGCCTACTTCACAGTTTAATGCAAGTAAAGTGCAAGCCATAGTACAAGGGTGTCATACATTTTCATACATGTAAGCGTTATCTAAAAAAGGCTCTCTATACAAGTTTTATTAGCTACTGTAGTAAACTAGACAGAAGTCACCTATGGCCCAGCAATTAATGGTCTTACAAGGATATTTTTCTTTGTAATACAGTATGTGTCAAATGTAAAAAGTTTATTAATACTAGTGCATTTCTCTTATATCCTAACCTGTTTTCTTTTCAGATTTTTAAGCTGAAATCCTTGTTTCTCAGTAAAACAGAAGTCTTAACTGGTAACAGGGTCTTACTGGTATTTTGGCCAGTGAACACAATTTGTTAAGACATTTGTTTCGTGGTTGCTAGTGAAAAAAAAGCAATAGAGTTAATATGTATAATGTGTCATCCTTATTTAATTTGCAGCATTCAGACAGATGCATTTACAGTTAGTAAAAAGATCTGTATTGATACCCTCACCAGCGCCTGAGAATGAACAATATTCTAGAAATGTGAGGACAGAAGCTAGAGGGCCTAGCTGGTCAAGCAACAGTTTGTCGACGTATTTTATCATTTTTACAACATTGCTTTCTCTCAAATACCGCTCATACAGTGGCATTAATGCATACAGCAAAGTCCCTAATTATCACTTGTAACACTTGTATGTGCTTGATAAAAATAAAGATATCTCTCTCTGGCCTGCATTAAGAATGAATATGGTTCTTTTCCTGAAGATAATAACAGGCAACATCTGCCTGAATATTTTAAATACTTTTATTAACAGTAGGTCCCAGTAGTATATCAGCTATCTCAAAAACTGCTAAAAGTTTAAACAAGATTATTTGCAATCCTCGTTCTGAATGTGGAAGTATGGCATGAACTGTAAAATGTAGAAACTAAGCTTTAAGAAAATGCTTCTTCATCTATTAGTTACATCAAGAATAGAGAGATGCCTACCTACGCATTAGCGAATGGAATGGATCAGAAAGACATGTAATGGGAGCAAAGAAAATAATTTCTTAAATCAACTAAGAAAATACAACTTACTAGTTTTGTTTGTATTTTCCGTTCATCAGCTGAACGGCTCAGGTTTGATTTTCAGATGCGTGCCATGTTAACGCCCATTCAGAGCCTCAGCAACAGTGTGAATTCATCTGGGATGAGAGGAGGTGGGGAACCTGTCCCCACAGTAGCTTGCCTGAAAAAGCTGCTCTGCCCCTTGGCTTTGATGAGGGAAACATTCTAGAGGAAAAATAACTTTTTATTCCTTAGTATAAATTAATTACCTAATATTGCTTCTTCAGTCTTTCCTGCTGTTACCTAATTTTTTTTACTAGTGGTAAATAAACATCATTTGGCAACAGGGAAGATGGTGTATTGTTTGTCATGAGATTGTAAGCTCAGTGGTGTAAGGCATGTGGCAACTATACAAACCTACACTCCATCCAAAAGGCATTGCTATAATCTGCACCCTTCTGTCGTCACTAGAAATGCATTATTTCCCTATTGTCAAAACTAAGGAGGAATTAAAAATCCTTTATGAGAGCAAGTTACCGCTTATTTCTCTAACATTACACTTCAGGAACGTGAGGGTACCATACACGGTATTTTCAGATCCAGTAACACAAACAGACCTGTGCTCTCTGTCTTGAGGAATCTCTCCAGGCCTGTGTCCAGAGGCAGTAGTCAGGATCTCTGTGGAGATACAAGAATTGCTTATGCTAACAGAGTTAGTGTTTAAACTGTAGCTAAAATTCCATGGCAGGCATCCTTTGTATTACAGTGTTGGGGTAGCTGACAGACATTGCAGGTGGGGTTTAAGTTGTTTTGACTGCTTGTGCTGCATCCTGCCTCAGCCCGGTGTTCTGTCAAGGCCAAGGGCTGTTTTCAACAACCCGCCTTTGAAGCGCTTTGGCCCCAATTGCATGAAGAGTTTGTCCAAACCATTGGTGAAATATCAAGAAATAGCTCTGCCTGGCAGAGCTGCCCCACCTCAGAGGGCCAAGAGCCAAGGTTTACTAGGATGTAAATAGCCCCCAGGTATATCATCTCGGTTGGAAGTACCACTAGCTTTTTACAGAAAAGAATGCTTTTATTACTTTGGAAGACAAGTAAGACAACCTGGTGAAAGAATGTGGGGAGTAAGGTATGTGATGGTCTTAGGTCTGATTTGTATTACTTGAGACAAAGATAAGAGAGAGAACACAAATCTGAAAATGAAGAAAATTCTCATTAAGTTAAACAATTCATATCAGATTCTTCATTTTTCTTTCAGAAGTCCTATTAACGTTCAAAGTGAAATCTTCTGCAGGTCAGCAGGAGAATTCTACAAATTTTGATGAGGCTGAACACTTCCCAATGCCTCTGTAAAGTAACCCCTTCAAAGGTACCTTTACTGTCCTTCACAAAACCTCAGATCAGAGAGTATTTTGGCCTGGAAAGCTGTAACTGCTGGAGACTGTAAAAATAAGGTTAAGTGGCCGTGTACATTTAGCAGTTCTCTGCAACACTAATTTATTTTTCCTCGGAAAAAGCAAGTGGTGCACCACGTTTCTAGCTTAAAATATAGCAGTCCAGATCTGAATATTAACAACTTATACTCAGAACTCCCTGCTTGGAAAAGATGGAAAATCTCATCCTCCAAAGTCTTTTAGTACTGATTAATCAGTCTTTCCTCACGATGCTAAAAAGCAGTTCAAGAAGTGCTCATGATATGTTTGAGAAAGCAGAACTGTATCAGAAGCTGATGAAACAGCAGGGTAGTTTTTGCCAGTGAAGTGAAGCGACCTCCTGTGTTATGGAAGGTAAAGACGCCCCGTACAGTCCAACACAGGCTGAGTACTGTGAGGGCAAATGTGATCCTGCCTGTGCAGTAAACGAGTTCTCTCCAAGAGCGCCATACAGACTCATGACTGAGGATTTCAGAGTAGGTGAACTCATAACACTGAAAGATTTTAAAGATAAGCTGAGCAAAAGTATGATCTCTCAACTACTCATATTTCAGATGTATGTATTTTCTTAACTTTCAGAGTGAAGGATAGTATTAAAAATAGCGAAATACATAACTTCAAGAGATCTGATATCAAAAGCTAGACAAATTCTCTCTATTTATGCTTCTGCTATTCAGTTGTCCAGTAACTACAATGTTCACATAGTAAATACATTTCAGTTCAGTTCTGTGTTTTGCATGAATACTGCAACCCCAATATTGGTGAAACCTGTGGTGGCAAATTGTTGTTCTCTGTTTGCTGTACCTTTTTATTATCTCAGGTGCTTAGCCAGAGGCTGAAGTGAATGTTTAATATTCAAGCAAAACATATACAATGTGATCTTGCTTCTCTGAAGTCCATGGAGTTTTGCTATTTATTTCAATGGAAATATTATCAAGCTCCGATGCATTTTGGGTTTACATGGCAAGGTTTTGAGGTTGCAGGGGTGGCCTCTCTGAGAACAGCCCAGGGCTGCTCCTGTGTTGGACATGGCCAGTCTGTCTCCTAAACAGACCCACTGCTGGCCAGAGCCTGGCACATCAGGGAGGCTGGTGGAGCCTCTGGGATAACTTAAGAAAGGGTGAAAACATGGCACGGCGGCTGTGAGAGAGAGGAGTGAGAAGAACGTAAAAGAAACAACTTTGTATACATCAACATCAATAGAGAAAGAAGAGGAGGAGGTGTTTCTCTCTGGAGCAGAGATTCCCCTGCAGCCTGTGGAGAAGACCATGGTGAAGCAGATTGTCCTCCTGCAGCCCAAAAGGACCACGCCTGAGCAGATATCCATACTGCAGCCCAGGAGAACCACACCTGAGCAGATATCCATACTGCAGCCCAGGAGAACCACACCTGAGCAGATATCCATACTGCAACCCAGGAGAACCACACCTGAGCAGATATCCATACTGCAACCCAGGAGAACCACACCTGAGCAGATATCCATACTGCAGCCTGTGGAGAACCACACCTGAGCAGATATCCATACTGCAGTCCGTGGAGGACCCCACACCTGAGCAGATATCCATACTGCAGTCCGTGGAGGACCCCACACCTGAGCAGATATCCATACTGCAGTCCGTGGAGGACCCCACACCTGAGCAGATCCATACTGCAGCCCAGGAGGGCCATGACTGAGCAGATATCCATACTGCAGCCCAGGAGGACCATGACTGAGCAGATATCCATACTGCAGCCCAGGAGGACCATGACTGAGCAGATATCCATACTGCAGTCCAGGAGGACCACACCTGAGCAGATATCCATACTGCAGCCCGTGGAGAACCACGCCTGAGCAGATATCCATACTGCAGCCCAGCAGGACCATGACTAAGCAGATATCCACACTGCAGTCCAGGAGGACCTCATGCTCACGCAGGAGCGGGTTTTCTAGCAGAAACCGTGGCCCACGGGGGCCCAGGCTGAAGCAGTCTGTTCCTGAAGGACTGTACCCCATGGAAAGGACCCACGCTGAAGCAGTTCTTGCAGAACTGCAGTCCATGGGAGAGACCCCACACTGGAGCAGGGGAGCAGCATGAGGAAGGAGCAGCAGAGTTTAAGTGTTACCACCTGACTGCATCCCCCATTCTGCATCTCCCTGTGCCACTGAGGGGGGAAGGAGGTAGAGAAGCTGGGAATGAAGGAATGAAATTGAGCCTGGGAAGAAGCGGGGAGAAGGGAGAAAGGTGTTTTGAGTTTTGTCTTTGTTTCTCACTATGCAACTGTATTTTTAATTAGCAATATATTAATTTTCCCCAAGTCAAGTCTGGTTTGCCTGTAACAGTCATTGGTAGGTGATCTCCCTGTCTTTATCTCAACCCATAAGCTTTTCCATCATATTTTCTCCTCCTGTCCTGTTAAGGAGGGGAAGTGAGTGTGTCTTGGTGGGCATCTGGCAGCCAGCCAAGATCAGCCCACCCTTTGTGAAGACTGAAATAAACAAAGGGATACCTTCACCCAGTTCTGGCTTTGTGAATAATTACATCTCTGGATACTAGGACCTCATTGAGATAACATTTTTCCTATATTCTGTTGAACTGTATGAATTTTACAGTTGTTGATGTGTGAGAGATGACTAGGTTTATCTTCTGAAAAAATTATCTGTGTTTGAGTGAAATGATGTCAATTGTATTCAGATCCCCTTGGTTCTGCTTTCTAGAAATATTCTAGCAAGCCTAGTCAAAGAAAACTATGAATGGGTGTTTGAGATTGATGTTCAGTAGCATTCAGAACAATCTTTTTTTGTTTGTTTGTTTGCTTTCCCCAAGAATACAAGTATTTTCTCCAAAATCTGATTCTTAGAAATCGTTCTCATCCAGGCAAGGAAGGGAAATACACTATGTGACTTGTGTGTCTTCCCAAACCAATCAATACAGATTGGTTTTCGAATGATGTATTGAATAACTTCACCCACTTGCTAATGTCCTACTAACAGTTTAAATTATTGCCAGACATTATATAATTTTGAATAATTTACTCATTTCTAAATGTCAGTCTATTGCAGAATTTAATTGATTAGTTGAGGATTTTTTTAAACTTAATTCTCATCCTTGAAGCATCAGAGCTTTTTTGAATGTTGTGACTCACAGTCATGTGTCACTTAAATTCACAGTGAAGAAACTATGAAAACCTGCAGTATGTACCATATTCAGCGCAGATGTTTTTCTTTCACCATGAAATACCTCAAATTATATTAAAATCAGTTTAAGTTGCAGCATTAGTGAACAACCAACATTGTTCTACTCGTATCTTAACCTCTGTGCCATACCTGCTTGCTTATATTCATTCATTTTCAAGGCAGGCACAGTATGTTACAAACACAGTATCTAAATGGCATGTACAGTATGCCCATAGGGCCAGGTTGGGATCTATTTGCTAGATGTACAGTGTACATTTTAAGGCACACTATAGGGATCGAGTTTACATTTTGATAACTCTGTCCTTTTATTTGCAAAGATGGTCACTACCTGGAAATGTTGCAAAAATAAACGTTCATCTCTAAGAGTGGCCAATGTATTTATGTTCTCATTTTATATTTTTCTCAAGAAAAAAATGTGTGAAAATGTGAACTTTAGGGCATTTTAAAAGTAAATGTCAACTACGATGTTACATTTTATATACATAGATATGTCTTTCTATATATCTAAATATATAAAATGATTGTAGGAGCTCATACTGTAAGCTTAATTTTAGTACAGTACTTTAAATATACTGGTATTTATTTTCAGTTACACTTCTGCACTGCTTCTTTCTAATGCAGAGCTTGATACGGACATTGGTTGATAATAGCAAACAAAAAAAAATTCATAAAGAATATTATTGTCTTATCATGCAATGTAGTAGGCATCCTGTGGCACTATTCTCTTATCCAACTTATTTACAGTACTGCTGAGTACATAATAAATATTACAGTGTTTGTCGTATTCGATTTTCCACGGCACCCAGCAATTATTTAGGATACGAGTCCTGTCACACGTGAGTTTCAATGAATGAGTGTGTATGTGTCAGCATTGGTGCTGAGGTTGCAAGTTCAGAGGCTCCATTTTGAGATTTCACAGCAGCACTGTACTCACAAATGTCCAGGAAAAATTCATAGTTCTTTAGTTTCCAATCTTTAAACTTCTTTGATGTTAAGTTGGGATCATCCAGAAGGCTGTTGATAACTGTGAGGTCCCCTTCCTTCGCCTATCAAATTCCAGAAAGACACAGTACGTATTCAAATGAAACTTAAGTGCCAAAATACAAAATGTGACATATTTCTTCTTTCATTTTAATGCAAAGGGCTATGGACACTTTAATATTTTACCTATATTCAGGAACTAGTACAGCTTAGACTGTTTGACAGCTCAGTCCTTGGCACTTTCTACAACATGCCTATAAAGAGTGCCAAACAATTACATATATTTTTTTCCTTGAGCTGGAACGTGTTTGCTTTTCAGTATTTTTAGTTTCTTTGGGACTTAATTCTGAAGCTACAAAGAAAGCCTTATGCATAGAAAACATTAAGAGATTATACTTTCACTAATTTATATTGCTTAAACACAAAATTAATGATAAAGCCTTACTTTTAAAGTGCTCTTGAGAACTCTGATGTGGTGGAGTTTTTCATTGATAACCGGATCATTACATCGCTTTACAAAAGACCTGCGGAACTCCTGCTTGGTGGAAGGACGCTGCTCTCCAAAAGCTGACAAACTGGCTTGTTCCAGAGATTTGTATAGCTCTTGCAGACCATCTGTATTTTCACCAATTTCTTTTATGTTTTCTGAAAGAAAACAGATAAAGAAAGCTAGCAACACATGTAATCATTCAGATGAAGTCTCTAAAACCAGCAAATTCATGTTTAAAGTAGCCCTATAACACAGTCCTCCAATTTTTTCTTTTGATGAAACAAGACGATTTTGTTCAGCCCAAAAGCTGTGTTCTTAGCACTACATCCAAGCATTTCAAGTACAAACTCCTGTGCAGTGAGGGATGAATTTGCCGACATAGAACAGTTCAACCACAAAACCCTTGCTGAGAATAATGGCGATATTGCTCTGGCTTTCAGTGGCAGTAAAGCGGATGGGAACACCTCCAAAAAGCTTACCTTCTGCACAGAAACTATTATGCCTTCTAATAGGAATTTTTTCTTCTAGCTTGTCGTCTGTTCCTTCTATGGACTGTACACGTCCCTTACCCCTGACATCTCTGTTTCGGGGAAGGCTTTGACTACGTTGCTTCTGTGGCCTGCTGTGAGAGCTGTGTCCCCTTGGACATTCCACCAGAGGAAAAGGTCCATCCTGCTCGTAGTTATGACGTCTTTGTACTGGGAGTGTTGCTTGTCTTCGTTTCTCTGGTGACATTCCGAGCTGGCCACTCATATACTCTACATCAGGAGGAACAGTCTGAAGAAAATGGAGCCCTGAACTGGTCAGTGGAGTCTCTATCAGATCCTGCCAGGAGCGTCTTTCTCGGTAGGGAGGTCTGCATCCTGACGAGTGCGTGCTTCCTGCTACCTCTTGTCGAGAATCTTCGGCAGAAGAATGAGAATATGTTGATTCACTTGAAAAGTGTCGACCGTGCTGGGCTTCAGGGAATGGACTCGAGGAATTCACCTGAAAAGATACAAAAGCATCTGACCATAAGATATTTTGAACAGACCCAAGAAAATTACTATGGTGTAGGACATTATATGATATATACTGAAAAAATGGACCAATGTATGTGTTTTGATATGTCATAAGATGAACCTCTGTAAACAGAATATAATTAGCAGTGAGAACTTTTATGCAAGTGCTATGTTTTAACCACTCCCTATTCTTGTTTTGCACATTCTCTGCCCATGAGCAACTCCTGCTGGAAAGAACAGTATCGTACTGGTACAGGTTTCCTGAAGACCTGGTCAGTTTACACTCCATCCAGCAGTGTGCTGTGAAGACATGAAAGTCTCCAAAAGAAACTATAATTGTTTTTTTTGGTTTTTTTTTTTTTTTTTTTTTTTTTTTTTTTTTTTAATGGGATAAGTATCCATCCAAAAGGGAAAAAAAAACCCCAAAGCACCAAACTTCAGCACCCAGGAAGATTTTTAAATTTTGGGGGACTACTGAACTTCTCAAATTATTTTAATTCTGCTGGGTCTGTGTATCATTTTAATTCAAAACCAAAGAGAAAGGCAAAAAAGTGGAAAAACAGAAAGGGAGAGGCTTAACCTGTATCTCAGTTGATAAAACAGCATCACATGGGTGAAAATCAGTCTGAACTTCACCCATGTGATGCTGTTGTCTCAGTCACTCTTTCTTTGGTTCTGGCTGTGTGAGGATCGTGTCATTCACGCTGAAGAAAAATCTGAAAGAAAAATAGAGAACAATCCTGTCTGCGCTTAGAAACAGAATAATTATCACAGCGTATGTTCTGTATAATAGAAATGTTCTTATTTGCTACTAGAGCCTCTTCATATAAAAAATGGGTTTTTTTCTCAGTTATGAAAAACTGTCTGTACACAACATATGAGAAGTACTTTTATCAGCTACTTAACATCTTATGACACTAACAGAAAATACTATCACTGCTACGGTATTGTACACAATCTTCGTATTGTAAAAAAAACCCCTTACCTCTAAAGATATGTTCTTAAAAAAGTGTTTGTACTAAAGCAATAATAAATAATAATATAATAATATAATAATAACTAATAATAATAAATAAATGTGATCTGATCTTGATCTCTAGCATCCAGTATTCATAGTTGAAAGAGTCTCAGTTAATACAAACTATCCCCTCCACCACATTATTTTCATATTCTGCAGTGAAGTCAACATTTGAATGATCTGTTCGTATTATTAGGTATAGTCTCCCAAATCTTACAAAAATATTACATATTTACAGTGTGGTGACATATCTATGTAAGGAGAGATTTACCTCTCCTTCCTTTGTAATTGACTTTTTATGGAAGCATTCAGTTCTTAGCTCACGACGAACAGCGGTGATTTCATTCTTACAATGAGATCTGTCTTTGTTCTGCCTTTATGGTAATTAAATATTCCAAAACAAGGAAAATTCAAATCAGGGGACACATTTTTTTTTGTGACCTACTGCCAAATGCAATATGTATAACTCACTGAGGGTGTTCGATGGTAGGAGTCACACAGTGTTGAAGAGCCTTCCTGCTTCAGGGTTAAAGAGCCATCGATGTCGTCCTGGTCGCTTTCACTCCAGTAATCTGCTAACAAAGCATTCCAGGTTTCACTCCTGGGCTTTTCCACAGGAAAGCAGGTCCCACATTTTAGAAATATCTTTAGCATGCAAAGGTGAACATTCCCAGTCACCCAGGTGGCTTGGCAGTCACTAAGGAACAGATGTGTGAAAAGATCTGGCACCTAAGATACATGGATATGTAGGAGAACCTTCAAATGTTTTAGGATAGTGTTACAGAAAGCACATTAGGCACCTAACTCCCACTGTGCACAAAAACTGCTTCTGGTCAGACTTGCAAAGAGAAACTTCATTCTAGATGCCAAAGTAGAGCCGAGCCTCAGCACTTACTTTGATTGTGTTAGCAAACAGGATCCACCATGGCGATGGTGAAAAAGGAAAGACTGGCTCTTGAGCTCAGAAGATGCAAAAATGGCTCTAAAGCACAGGCTGACCCATGTTTGCGATGTCTTCACTTGCTCAGGGTGAGGAGCATACCCGATGGCTGTGATCTGGGAGATCATGCCTCACCCTGAACCTTGCATGCTCTTTAATGTTCATTTCAAATATTTCTTAATATTATTACTCAGGATTTTATTTTCTTTGGTAGTGGCACCAATAAATATAGTTCATTAAGGATACAGATTAATATGAAAATGGATATTTAAAAGTTATGGCATGTATGTTAATAAAGAAGGCAGTTCGGACATCTCCACCTTTGTTCAAATAATGAGCAGACGTGTACTCTCTGCTCTGTTCTAATGATAATCTCTGAAGCATTACCTTCATCTGGATGAATATCCTTCTCATCAGGTGTGTAACCAATCGCTGCGAGACCCAAACGGTTCATCCATCTAATAGAAAAATAAAAAATGAGGAAGAGATATACTTAAAAAGAACATCTAGGGTGAACCTGAGGACATGCACATTCTTAACATTTGGAAAAGTCAGAGACAATACGTAGTCCAAAACCTGAACCCTGTTCGGGCTGTTAAAATCGTGATGCAGATGTGTTCAGTGGTTAACAGTTTTAGGTGAAGGATGTTCCAGTTCATGCACAATGCAGATGTACTTCTGGACTTGTGTTCTCACCTGCTGAAGGATGTTTGCCTAGTGCAGTACCAGACATTGCATTTTATTCTGCTGCCTAGAAAACTGGAAAATCCTGACATCCGTCTTCCTTATGTCATCAAGAAAATGCGAAGCATGCATACAATACCCTATCTTTAGCAATGACTAAACAACGTTTTTAGGATAGTCTGTATAGAACAGAGGATGTCCAGCTCTGTCTCCAGCTTACACAGAATCAAATCTCTCTGAGCTGCATCTGCACACTGGTTGTGTGGGATGGTTTCCAGAGATATTGTGTAAAGCAGCATATGGCATTTGTTCTGATTGCCACTTCTATTAATTTCAAAAACTTCCCTGAGTTGCGAAAATACTATAAAATAAAACAGAATTATGGTAATAATTGTATTAAAACCTGCATTAAGAAATAAGTTGTATTAAATTTGTTTACTCAAAAAGTTAGGACAGACTGTGACAGTATTCCACGAGTTATTTGCTGTTCTAGATTCATGATACTGGTGATATAAATGTTTAGGTTGTTGAGCTGAAATATCAACATTGTTTTCCTTTTTTTTTTTTTCCAATACAGAATCTTAGGTTTCTAAAACAAGACTTGGTAAATTGAAAGTACTTCAATGTTTGCATTTCACATTTGATGTTCTGGTTTCTTTCTTTGTCCCAAAATAAATTAATTAGATCAAAAATAAGATTCTTTGTTTCATTAGGAAAATATTATAGGGCTTTTTTGGGAAAATACCTTATGAGTTTTCTTTATATAAGATTGCTGGATGTTTATACAACATTGAATGGAAAGACAGGAAAAAAGGAAATTAACACAAAGAGAGGAAAGTCACTTCTTAATATTCAGCAAATGAAAATCAAGAATCAGCTTGCTTTCATCAAGGAAATGTGACGGACGAAAAAAAGCCCTGTTAGACATCTGTAATGACTGGATGCATTCCTAAGTATTCTCTTACTCGGTGACTAAATTATTTACTGCCATTAATGTCCTAGTATGTTACATGTAAGTGTTTTCTAGAAGCAGCTTTTTTTTTCTTTTTTAACATTGCAACTTGTTAATATGTGCTTTATTAATGAATCATGACAAAAACATCTTTCAAAGACTTCAAAAAAATACATTAACAAACAATACACACTATTTCGTAAGGACAAGTTTTTTGCAGATTAAAATAAGATAACTATTCAGTGTATTTTTTTCCCCAGTTGTACTAGAGCAGAAAAAAGCTTCTAAGGACATATGTGAATATATTATTGGTCTGTCAGCATGGTATATGGAAGATGGTACACACAGCAAGGAGGCAGCAAACGAAGGAAGAGTGAACTCTCTGCTAAAAATAGCGCACGGCTCAGCACATATTGATCTCCTGGTCTAGGCAGCGCTCTGCAATTGCTCAGAGCAATGATCTTAATCTGTACTATTGGATATAACACTGACTCATTGCGTGGCCTTCAGCACAGCGTTCTACATCTTATGACTTTCGTAAGTATCCAAAGGGGACAATGACATTCATTTTGCACTCACAGGGAATTGTTATAGGGTTTAATTTACTTGCAAAACTATGAAAATATAAAGAATCACACAATAATATTGCTTTGCCTTTCAGTGTTGAAACAGAAGCGAGCAAATTGGAAATAAAAATGGAAATGATTATTAGTTTTCACAAATACAAACTGCAGGGTTTGGACTGCTTACAGAGATGCTGTTTGTATCAACACGTCAATAACTCATCTTCATTGTGAAGGAAAGAAAATACAAATGGATTAACAGGCTTACTGAACAGTTTATTTTCTACAGGGCTCCCCAGCATCATTTCATTCACAAATGGCATGCTGATCACTTGACATTTGCTTCTCTTGAAAGGCTTATTCTTTATTGCAGTAATTGAAGCGACATCATACTCTTCTCATTGTTAAGCATTTGTAGTCACTATATTTTCAATAGTTGTTCCTGAATTTCTAAACTCATTAACATTGGAGTGAAATAGTTTTAGTCATAGTTTACCATATGCCTTTGGCAATTAGGCAGAATGCCTCAGTGACTTCCGCTAAGCTTCTGCTTAAGCACCAGTGATAAACTGTGACTCAGTACCATCACCGAAGTTCAAAAAGTTAGCCCTTCGGGTGGTCAGTGCATGGAAATTTCTGTTGTCTTAAATTTCTTGCCAAATTTACCTTGTTGCTCATTGCTGAGGGTTTCAGATCTTGGAAGTGTATATAAATAACAGTCAAAGTGTTAATATTAACCTTCAAGAGAACACGGATATTCTCAGCATACACAGAGTACCAGCTTTACTCATATGGCCTCAATGTCCAAATCCGGAATTTGCAGAAGGTAATTTTCCTTCTCGAAGACTGCTCAGATTTTTCTCTTCCAAAGGGTGAGAAGACCCCCCAGCTATAGTTACAAGTACTTTCTTACCTCATTTACCACAATTTAGAGTTAGCTTTTTGTCAAAACAATGGAAGGGTTATCTGATGAAATTCAGTGGCTTATAATGATAAAATGTTTTCTGATAAAAGAATTTAGGGTTTGTGTTTTTCAAAAAAGCATGGATGATGTTTTTGAGGTTAGTCAGGAGTTATAGAAATGCTGAGATTACAGATCTTTTTCTTACAGTTAATTTTTTTTTCCCAAGGAAGTGCAAACTCAGTTCAAAAGGAACACTGTGTAAACTCGATGAATTTACTTGATAAGCAAACCACTTTGATTTTTATTAAGAAAACAGGAGGCAAGGCTATAAAAAGTTGCCTGTGGGAAGCTTGGAAACTCAGCCCTTGGGCTCTGAACTCTGTGTTGAATGCCTTCTGGGCAAATGTCAGGTTTCGGGAAGGCAACGGGAATATGTGTCAGGATTGGAGCCTCTAAGGGATAGCTGTGTTTCATTGCGTGTTTCATTGAAGGTCATACAATGCAAGGCTATAGGCTACACCTGACAAGCAGCTATAGAGAAAAAAAAAACAGGAGATTGTTTGTCTAGTTTGGTTTATATAGCTGTTCTCCTAATAGCTCTACAAATTCCATGTGATCACAAAAAGACACGAGATTTTCTGGTGGGTACATGCATAGCAATTTTACGTGTACTTCTCTGTATATCTTGGCCCCTGGGATAGAAAGTGGGAGTCCTCTTCCCCCCCAAACCCCTGCCTTTTTTCTTTGATTATTTCAAAAACTCTTTTGATGATTAAACAACTTAAACAGCACGTTTCACCCAGGTTGGGTCTAGGCCACTTGGCAAACCACAGGGTTTGTGTTCTGGACAGGAATCAGCTGTGACGCACATGGAGCCACACTAACATCCCAAGGATACCTTGCTACAACTTTTAACCTTCAGTATTGCACAAAGGCTCCCTATGGTGTATCTGCCTTACTAAGGTACATTGGAACAACTTACAAGGGAGTAGGAAGTGCATACTTATTGCCTGTACCCAAGGTTCGCTAAGGGGAAAGGTGAGCCTCAAGTCAAGTCATCTAAATACATAAGTTTTGTACTTCGTCTCAGTGGTTTAAATTTTAAATAAATCAGACTTGGCTTTCATTAATTCTGTGATGACAAACAGGCACTGTTGTCATTGCTTTGGGATAAAACAGAGCTGCATGGTTGGAAGTAAGTTAAATTTACTGAGATAATTCTGGTTTAGTACCAGGGGATTACAGTCCAGGGCCTCTTCTGAGACTCTGATTCCACCCCAAGGCCTGGAAAGTGATGATTACAGAGACACTGAGGGCACGGATGAACTGACTAGTTGTGACAATAATCAAAACTTGATACTGAAGAGTGAGTCATGCTTGAATGCCCTGAGTTGTAGGAGTCAGGAGCACATTATCCTACTGGTCGTTTAATAAAAACACTGGAAAATGTTAAAGTGGACCAAACAACTGGGGAAACAATGTCGTATAGCTTCACTGTCCTAACAGACTATATTACAAACAAGAATTTCCCCTTTCTCATTGTACAAATGCAGTGTTTCTGTTTACTGACTGTTATGATTTATGTATGGTGATGAGGCAGTCCAGGGTCAGTGGGAGGTTCTGCGATTGCAGGATACAGTAGCTTTCATAGGGGCATCACACGTCACCCGCTTGGCTATTCCCTTCTACAGTTCAGGGTAAAATAGCACAAGTGAAAAAACCAAAACAACTTGGAGAATCATAGTTATAATAAATTTTGAGAGAACTATTACATTTAGTGTAGGAGAATAAAAACCAAAGCTAAGAGGGTAACCATTTAAAAAAAAAAGACATGCAAGGCTGTTATGTTTAGAGTTATAGTTAAAATCGTTCCTTAAATCCATGGAGAACAGGTCAGAAAGTAGCCAGTTTCTGTGGTTTAAATAAGTTTTATGTGCTAATATTCTCCATTCTGGATACACTTTTTGCATATATGAGATGGCTGGTATATAGAAGAAACTGATTCAAGTGAAAACATAAATAAAGGGTATATCCTAAAAAAGTGTAAATTCAAGAAAGAATCTATCCACTACTTATTTTTGTTAAATGTTCCCTTAAAAATGAAACCAATGAAATACCAAGGCATTAGAGAACAAAATAAATAAATAGTTATATATTTCCTATCTTTCTTGCATCTTTTCATCAATTAATACTTGCACTTGTGTGTCATCTCAGGTTTGTATTACAAATATTTCAGTGCAGGAATATATCTTTCTTAGCTTTTCTTTTTGAGATTGCATCAATACTTAAGATTATTTGGTTAAAAGGAAAAAACAGAACTAAAGTGGAAGTTAAACTTGACTTTTTGTCTTTAAGTCTATTAAAATATAGATTCCCTTGAACAATTTATTTCATACATAGAATTTATTCAGTGCAATTTATATTTAATTTCTAATTAAAAACTTTATATTTTATTTCCATCAGTAGGATAATCAGATTCCAGAATTCACTGTAAAATTCTTTGCAATATGGTATTATATTTTAAAATTGATTTTGTACTTGTTATGCTGGCTTCTTCCTCACCAGTCTTTCTTACTGGACACCTAAAAAAAAAAAATCAGTATGTTTCCCATTTTAGTTCCCAAGGTACATTATTTTCACTATTTTCTAAGGTTAGAAAGGTAATATATTAATGTCACAGAAAAAAGGTTCCTGTACATATATGGCTAGACTGATGCCTTGATTTTCTTTCCTCAGCACTAAAGAAGCCCAAAAATGCAACTGATATCTCACAGTAAGTGTAACCCTGAGCAGAGTGTTTTCAATGAGCTCATCTCTCCAAAAATATATCGACGCTCAGCAGCCTGTATCTCTACTGTTTTATTTGTCACAGTTGCTGGAATTCATTAAGGAAAATCATTCATGGGATAAACTGTAAGTACTCTCTGATTTGATAATTTGACCTGACTGTGTTGATCTTGTTTCATGCATTGACTTCTTAGATTTGTCAGGCTGGAAAAATATGAGAAAAGCCCCAGACAGCTTAAGAGTTGACAAGTGAACCATGGCAGTTAATGCTCTCTTTGCGTGTGCATCTACTTCACACATTTAATAGGAATTTTTCTTTTTCTTTTTTTTTTTTTTTAACTTCACCCTGTCAACCAAATGCCCAACTACGCCTTTGTAGGCAGAATTCTGGTTTGGTGGCTTTTTAAGATTAAAATTAAATTTAACTTAAATTAAAATTTAAAATTCTCTATGAACAAGAGAACTGAGTTTAGTGTGGCCTAAAAAGGCACAAGTGGGTTTTTTGGGGTCTTAGAGGGGAAGTTTTTTTAAGACTTGGGATGATTTATTTATGTAATGATGTAATTCTACTTTCACATACTCTTAAAGAAATCAGATCAAATAGGTCAAGCAATACACTGAAATGTCTGAATTATTTACTTATTTTTATTACTAAAATGTTCAGATTTTGCAGTGTTAACTCAGTATCTCCAGTATAACATCCCAATGTGACTGTGATGCACCTTCATTCGTCACAGAGAGGTACAGCACTGTAATCACAAAATCTGCCATAAGAAATGCAGTTGAGCTGACTCCCAGAAGAATGAGAGCAATTCACAATGGTATTATTTACAGCAGAATTTGATGAAGTTAATTTTGTAATTTAAACTAGTACAGAAAGCCAATGCAAACCCTAACTCCTGTGCATTAGGCATGGGTCACACCTGAATGTTAATTTGGATTGTGTGTTGGATAATTGCCATGTGTATTGTAAACTGCTTTGAACTCCTTTACTGTCACGCCATAAGCCAGAGGTTCTCGAACAGTGTAAGGGGAAGATGGTAGGTCATGAGTCTATGGCGTAGTCCACAAATTGTAGAGAGAGTAAGTTAGGTGGCTGGCTGAAAAAAAGAAGATTTTGAAGCCTTATAGCTCTAGTAGTAGTGCCTGGTGCAGTGTTTTCCCCAGGCAGAGCACTGGAGCTCTGCTGTTGCACTGCTCACTCCCGTATACATCATGGTTTCATCCAGTCTCTGGGGCCTGCAGCTAATTCCGATCAAAAACTTGTTTTACTTGTGCTGCAACTTATAAGCATGTGTGTGAGAACAATAAATGAGAGGACTGAAGTGGCCTTGGGCACGGACTGCTTTTCCTGGGTTTGAAACAAGTGTATAGGAACATAAAGGAAGAGGGGAAAACCTCTGGTTATATTTACTTACAACCCCATTGGGAATCTCCATTTCAGGGACTTCTATTGGAAAAGTACCTTTCATGTTCTGCAGAATTATCTCCTTGCTTTTCATCAGGTAAGGGACTGAGGAGTAAGAGCTCTCTCATAGCTTACCTGTCTCTCTTTGTTAAAGAGCTGTTGCATTAGGACAGACAGGTCTGACACCATTACTCTCCTGCTCACTTCTCCAGAAACTCTTGTTTAAGAGGAACAATGCCTAAATAAGAAGTGTATGTCTGACATTTTTAGTTGCCAAGATCTTTTCTTGGGTGTTGGCTTATTTGCGAGTGAAGATTGAAAGTAAATTAAAACAGTAAAAGGTGCATGTACACTGGCCCACAATCTCATGTGGCCAAGATCTGTCAAGGAGACTAACACACCCAAAAAATTTAAGACAGACAGATGAATGAACTTTAGTAATAAACAAGATGATTTAGGGAAGCCTTAAGTAACTTGCTTGGTTATATTTCATACATTAAAATACAGAGGATATGCACCTGATATTTGCTTATATTCAATAGGGATTTAGTTCACAATACTTCAATTTTCAAACAGTTTCTTTTTAAGGGAAATACTGTATTAGAATCTTTCCGGTCTTTACTTGGAAAATACTGGGAGTGACCCCTACAAAATCAGTACTGTTCTGTTTCAGTGGGTAGCAGATATTTTTTACATTTTTTGAACGAATGCAAAAGATTTCTGGGAGTTATTAAAATTGCAAAGTTAACCCAGTTATTCAAATCAAATGTGATCAAATTATTCAGCCTAAAATAGGAAGTTTTTAAATTTAATATTTTGGAGTCCATGAGGAGATGGTAAATGCACGGCATGCTTCAATCACATGAAAGTTTTAAATAAAGTAGATATTGTAAAACAGCTGAATGTTAAGAGTATTAAAGCCACAAACAGGTTACGCATGGTATGGTCATAGATGAAGCACTTGGGGGAAATAAGGCCTTTAAGAAGCTCAGAGTACCTTGTGACTGTGGCAAGCAAACGATGAGCTCATCAATTTCATTATTAATTCATTTCTAAGAACACAACTCTGCTCATGCAAGACGTGACAAAACAGCATGAGCATTAATATTGCAAACCCAAGTCTGCCTGCACCGTGCAACACAGCAGGCGAAGTTCAGCTACAACAGGGTAACTCTCTCTGCTACATACAAATCAATTACTACCCGTTGGTATGTGGTTCTTTCAATGGCTATGCAGTATTAAAGGCGGGTTAAAATATTCTGGAGTGGAAAAATATGATTAAACAATGAATCTGAAATAAGAAACTGTAAAAACAGCTGTTCAAACAAAAGCTGGTGGTAAATGCAGTTGGAGAAAGGGAACGCTTTCCCCAAATAAGAAATAGAGAAACGCTGTGTTCCTCTCCGTGTTAGAACTCCTTTACTCTACAGTGTGTGAAAGATCTATCCTTCTGTCAGCACAGAAAATCCAGTTAAATGTTGTGGTGGCAGCAGGAGTGCGAGATACCACGCAGAGTATTTGTCCTATTTCCTCGGATTGCCTGGTTAGCAATTTGCTGAGAAGACAGAGATTTGTGAAATTAGTATTTTAAGTGCATTTTTCCACTATGACTCTTGCTTACTCATTTCAAATTTCACACAGGATATCTGTGAGAAGGAATTCCAGGCAGCATGTAAAGTGCTGCAGGGGATGCCCGGGGATCTTACAGAGGCAGCATAGCAATCCATCGTTTGGGCCGTGGAGTGAATTACAATTACTCTACGGGAACAGCATTTCTGAAGGAAAAATACTGCAAAAAATACTTCAAGAGGAAGTTCACCCTTTGTCTTCTCTCATGGGAAGCAGACCCAAGAAGTCATGAAAAAGGCTCTCAAATTCCAAATGAACGTGGCAGTGTGGTACGAAAATGCATCCCAGCTCCTTTCCAGCTGTTATTCTCCACCAAGGCTGTAAACTGTCAGAGAGCGCTTCCTTAGCTCCCCAGAGCAGAAAAATCAATGAATATTGTAAGAGCAGTTCATTGAATGTATGTCAAGACTTCCTGGTTTTCCTTGAGTCAGAACATTTTGTGGTATAATGGAGAGATAAGATCAATGGCACTTCAACAAATCCTAGCTAGCAAAGTCACAAAAATCAAGGAAGAGTTCACACATAGTTAAAAACAGCAGAAGATGCCCACTTAGGTTTTGGACCAAACAAATCTCAGCCACATTACATAATGGAACAATAGAATATTAACAACATTGGAAAAAATATTTTCCAGCAAATTTATATCCTAAAAATGACAGCTAGCCACCATGAGATACCCCTGAGAGCAGAACCTCCTCCTCATCATCAGTGGATGATGAACTGGCCTGAACAGTTTTAAGGCTTACACATCAATACAGGATTTCTGGAAGGGCCATGGAAGCCACAGAATATAAATGTTCAATTTAAAAATGATTTTTAGCCATTAGTATTCCAAAGAAAAACGTCCAGCCGTGTCCTGAGGTAGTTGAGTCTAAGTCTGTGAACAGAAAGGATTAAATCTCAAAGTTCCAGCAGTCTATGTCAGGAAAGATCTAAGACCTCAAAGTATGGTAACATTGTCCCATGTGTCCTTGCTTTTTACCTCAGCTGGGAATAAACAAATTACTGAGGTAACAGGAGGAGGTAGAACATTTGACTCTGCCTTTAAGGATCAAAGGTACCTCCCCACCTTTATCTAACCTCTGCCTTCGTCACTGCATCACACAACAGGAGCACAGAGTAATTTAGGTCAGGAGAGATCTCGGGAGGTTGCCCGTTCCTGCACCCACCCACGGCAGGGCCAGCTTTAATGTCGGATCAGGTTGTTCAGGGCCTTGTCCAGCCGAGTGTTCAGTGCCCTCCCAGCACGTCCAAGGACACTTAAAAACACGCGGCAATGCCAACAACTGAACTTTGCTAGCCTCTGTTCCTTCTCGGGACAGTGATGCAATGAACAAAATTAATCACTACTGGGCTTTTTGCTGTTGTTGAGGTGTTTTCTTGAGGGGGTAGAGTTGTTTTTTATTTATTTATTTATTTATTCCAAATTCTGTCATGAAAAAGAAATGCATCTCATTAGCTCAATCCCATTCCTGTTAAAAAAAAGATAATTCAAATGGCTTTTCTCTGGTTTTAGGTCATGTCGCATTGGGCTGTCAGTAGAGGTAACCTTAAAATATCTCGTTCCATAATGTAGCTACACTCTTAAACATGAGCTTTGGCATGCATGGATTGTTTTTATATACCAGAAACATTTATCCCACACTAATATTTCTAGCCTTGATCAACAAATATTAGAAGTATGATAAACTTTATGCCCATTAACAAGCAGAAATGCTAATGAATGTAGATGAGACCGACACAACTAACTTCCCTAACGCACCTTTGCACAGCCATGACATGTGGCATGACAGAAAATTCCAAAGTGAGCCACACCATTTAATGAGTACGAAAACTAACAGAGAACTAAGTGGGCTAAGTACTGAGAACACTATCAATCAGCATTACATCATGCACCAAGAGTATGTTTCTACGTGAGATGAAACATTCTTTTCCATTGTTGGAGTACTGTGATAAGAACATACCATGATAAAGAGGAAACGTAACTTACCTATTCATCTCTTCAAGGCAGTCTGTTGCAAAGTAGAAGCTCTTTATTTTGGGGTGGCATGCTTTGAAGGCACTATAAAATAAGCACAAAGAATAAAAAAAACCCTTTTCTTTCATTTTCTCTACAAATACGCAATGCTGACCAGCTCCATGATTCTTCAGCATGTTACAGGTTTCACAGGCATTTTGAGTCTTCAGTCCGAGTCTTGCTGGATAAAGTTATGGATGGATTCCTGCAGCTCTGATTGCATCTACATTTGTGAACCTAACTGGTATTTGCAAAAAAATTTGAAGCCCTTATAATGACTTAGAAATGTAAATCCTCTCAATAACTAGGCATGTTGTACATCTAAAAACTTCTTGTGTGAATTTGAAAATCTCACTGGGTGTATTTAAGTACATAGTAGTTGTATTTCAAAGATTTCTAAAAGAATAAGAGTTTGATCCCTCCACCTCTTATATATTTAGATGACTGTGGTTTGTTTCCTGCTCAAAGAAATGGAGGGCTGTGAGCTTATGTGTTATAACTCTCATATCTTCGTTGTAATTTTGATTCTGAAGATACCCATTAATTTATCCAAAATTTTATTTTACATAATAAAGGAGAGAAGGAGGAATAGGAAGATTAATAACCATCCAGTAATTGCATTCAACTGGAGACAGCATTAAAAATACAGCACTCTCAAGTTCTCTTTACTTAGTCATAAG
This sequence comes from Pterocles orientalis, assembly GCA_011057875.1. Lineage (NCBI taxonomy): Eukaryota > Metazoa > Chordata > Aves > Pterocliformes > Pteroclidae > Pterocles > Pterocles orientalis. Next base: position 313,880 of record WKFP01014125.1, on the reverse strand, counting down.
ACTGTAAGATCTGTCAAATAAGCTCAATTAAATTAATGTTTCCTAAATTTAATACTTTTTAAATCCCTAATGATAATTTTCATTCAGTCTGAGCTTAAGAGAAGCATATGGATATTTCTAGGAAATATAGGTGGCAAGTTTGCTTTGTTTGGAAGCAGGTAATAACAAGTTCCTTAAATAGTCTTAACTCTAAGTATTCACTTCTAGTTCCAGTAGTTGCTCTGTCAAGTTACTCTAAACCCAAACATATCCCAGGTACTTTTCATCTTAATTTACTAACCTTGTCTGTATTTTTTCTGCAATCACCATGAGTCATTAAAAGTTAATTTTTCTTCATCTGCCACCTAGCAAATAACAGAGTTGCTAATATTTAGACTTAAACCTTGTATTTATTGTTACATTATAGGTCATGGTCAGTTTGATGTATCTCACTGGCATTTTTTTTTTTACTGCACATTTTGTTCTCACAATAGCTTTTGATTCAAGTAGTCATCGTTGTGGATTGTTTTAGTGGTTTTTTTTTTTTTTTTTTTTTTTTTTTTTTTTTTTTTTTTTTTTTTCAACCCTTTGGTGATTTTAAATTTGACCAAAGGCAGCTTTACAGCTGACACTGCTCTGTGCATTAATATTCTTTCTCCTTCCTCAACTGCCAATTCCTTCACCAGCCGCTTGGCCAGCGTAGTTCAATTCTGTGTTACTGATTTCACGAGACGAGCTATGATTCTCCCTTTAGAGTGGCTACACACAGACATCACTACGTTGCATTGTAGTCTGTTCCGACTACGTGCACGAGATAATCAAACTGAAAATCTTACAGCATGGATGATTATAGCTCACATAAAAATGTTTTTTATTAAGGCTTTTATATGGTATAATCCCTAAGCTCTCTCTCAGTTGAGCAGTTATTTGAAAACTGCTAAGAACAATAATCATATTTTTTACAATTTTTTAGTGTGAATATAATCCAACAGAAGTATTGCTGCCAGGGAAACCACAAATGCAGAGCATTAAAGGCTATTATTTTAATTAGTTGGCAAATGTTAAAAAAAACCCCCACGCTATCATTCATAACATTTACATTAAAATACTGACATTTATATGGTAATTTCCAGATGCAGGAATTAGGTCAGGAAATTATGAAAAACCTGTGATGCAACGTTTCTACTATTAATAGCTTAAATGCAAATTAGTGTTTTATTAACGACTGTGATTTATTGTAGTTTTCCGGGACAAAAATGAAAGCTGAAGAAACTTCACTTGGGCACACAGATTTTTTTACATGTGTTACTAATGCAAACACATAGAGTAACAGGCTTTCCTAAGAAAACTTCTACAGAAGACTTCTTAATTCCACAAAAGAGACTCGGGAAGTATTTAAGTATTGTTTTGGCAGCTGGACGTTGATAATTTCAACTGCAGATCCTCATCTCCCTAGCTACTTGTATCTTGCAAATGAAATAGAGTGTACATGAGAAATCCCGAAAAGGGAGGAAACTTTTCTGAGGCCCACTAGATGGCATACGCTTGTTAGTGATACATACTGAATTTTAAGATTTTAGTGCAAGAAATTTTGATTATATAAATATAATTATAAATATACTCTGATCAAATTTATTATTTCTTTTACCTCATTAATATAATATGATTTTAGTGTCAAATAATGTTATCATTCTTAGTCTCCTACTTGTAATGTGGAACTCTACTCCCCTAGTGCCAGCTGACTACCAGCATCTCCAGCTGCCCTAGGAAAACAGGTGATATCTGTCTGGGAATACAGAATGTGAAATTTCTTTATGCACACACATGTATATTAGAGTGATACATTAAACCTTGTTCATTACACAGTAAATATAAAATACTATACCTCCTTACAGAATTTCCTTACACAACTTAGCTTTTAATACTCAAAATAAAGTCATTACTAAACAACCTGCATTGTTATGCTATTGCAGTATGACAGGCTATTTTCATGGATGTATTTATTGCTCCAATGTCAGCACCCTGTTTTCTGTGGGTCTGAACTCTGTGCAACATCTCCACCTTTTAGTATTCCATTTGCCCAACTATCTTCCAGTTGTGAGATTTAAGTGTTGGCTCAGATTGGAGAGGATTATATGGTGGATCTGAAGATTCTAATCCTCTTGATTAATCCTGTTAGAATATCACATGATAGAGTTTCTGCTTGTAAATAGGATTATTTTCCTAGACAGGAAATTTACATACATAAAAGCATTAAAATGCCAATATTGGGGGTTCAGAGTCAACCTTTTGAAAGTTAGAACACATCAGAGTTAGAGTGATAAATGACTTAAATTTGGCTCCACTCTGCTCTTGTACTATGACACAGTCGACGATTATGCGTTTGAACAGTACATCCTCACAAGAACCCACCACAGTTAAGATCCAGAGTGGAGTTTCTGGCGAGGTGGATCAGCATTATGCCACAGACAGGGCTGCTTTCTGTAGGACTCCTGTCTCAGTTTTTATGGAATTTGTGAATGTGTCTTAAAAATGCAGAGAGCAAGAATTGTTCCAAGGATAAATCGGTTAAATGCTGCAGGTCTTCCTGCTTACGCAAAGGAGTTCTCACCCGCTAAGTCACAGCAAGCAGGCTTAATTGGTTACTACATAAATGTTCCTTAATATCTTTTAATCTCATATTTTGCTAATTTACTGAAATGGAGAGCATCTGCAGATGCACCAATGTATTGTACTGTTATACAGTTACATACTCTGAAGAAAACAGCTCTTTACAGTTGCGAAATGGAGATGTCAATTCTGTGGAAACTTTTCTTTAAATGTTTTGCAGTTCTGTTTCTGGGCTGCAAAATATAACAATAAATCCATCTTAATTTCTCAGAAGTGTCACAAAGATTATTATTAGAGAAGGATTTAGATACATGAGCATTAAGAACTGCAGAAAAGTCTCCAGGGAAATAGTTTTAGATCTATAGACAAATACAAATACTGCAGAAGAACGATACCTGTATTTTTACCTTTGGCTTGTTTTGGAAAGCCCCAAACTGGATGCAAGAATCTAGATGTGGTGCAATGAGTAGCAAGTAAAAGGGAATAATCGATTCCTTCATCTTTTGGCTGCACGCCCGTTCACACAGCCCAGGAAGCTGTTGGTCTTCTTTCCTGTGGGGGCCAGCTGGTGGCTCAGGTTTGGTTTGCTGACTACCAAGACTGTTAAGTTCATTTCCGAAGCAGCAATAAAAAGAACTGAGACTGCAGCTACCTTGAAGATATAACTTCTGTGCACCTATACTTTATCAATGACATTTATACAGAATTCTGACTGCACAGCTTCAGTATGAAGTGCCAACAGTCTGGCATATACTCTCATAAATTTAACACCTACATTTGCATTAATTATGCCATGAAAATTTTCACTAGGTGGAGATTTTTGAAAGTTCAGGCAAAGTACTATTTAACAATTATTAATTATATATGTAGTGTCATTAATATTTAGTCTTGTGGATCAGCTTCATCATGAGGCATCATAATAATCAGAATCTTTGAAAACAACTTAATATTCAGATCATGCCACATCACACAAACTTAAATAACTAAGATTCCTAATACCATATTATCAGTTTTAATCATGACGATAACAGGTGTTGCCTAAAAGCAGTGGAAAGTTTTTCAGTGTCAACACAAGAAACCTCGTCTCACAGGGACAAGGTCATTCTACATCCAAATATAGCCTGGAGAGCTAAACCAGCCCGAGATAATGTCATGATTCGTATAATAATCAGGGTCCCTTCATTAAATGCATTAGCGAGGCAAATCATCAAACCATACAGAATAATGCATTCAATTACTATATATTCTCCTGAAAGGTTTCTTAAGGCTATTTCATTCGATGGGTGCTATGGACATGAGTAAGAGTCATTCTACAAAACATCATTCTCCATCTGGCAGAACAGTGGAGAAGACAAGTCTATGAATTATTCTAGTAAGATTTCAACTTCTTTTGTTCAATAAGGTTTGAACATTTCACATTGGTGGCTCTGAAAATGACAAAAATTTGAGGGGAAATCCAAGCTGAGTCTCAAAATATTCTTAGTTTTGCTTTTGAGAGAGCTGAAAGAAAACTAGCACTGTGATTTTAGCTTGACTTCTTTACACACTAGTATATTAAGCATACTTTCCAGTATTTTAATGTAAAAGAGCCTACCAAAAAGAAAAAAAAGGGAAGAAGTAGGTTTCTTTCCCCTGTCCTTATTAACTATCAAGGTGACTGCTTTACTATCCTTTTGCATTCATGTTAAAATGGGTTCAATCATACAGAAGTAAGAACACAACCAGATTTACATTTTCAGATTTCAAGCTTGCAATGAATTTTAGGTTACATTCCAGCACTTACTAGAAAACCCCTGTTAAATGAGAGAGACATCCTAAAATGGAAAGAAGCAAGAATGGATCCATAAAATCTGTCTTTCCCTAGCCCTCTGAAAATGAGGCAAGAAAATCCTAATGGAAATGTTTCCCTCTACTCTACCAGAGAGAACAATGAAGTGTGATTTAGAACTTTCCCAGAATATGCTCGGTCAAAATGGGTCACCATCACCTTCACCTGATTTGTAAAAGGAATATGGAAGAAGCAAACCACAGAAAGTTGTTCCTAGGTTCCCCAGAACCATCAGCTTTGCCGTGGCATCAGGCAAAGGCAATCCTGCTCAGTCCTGGCCTGGATAACACAACATGGAAGAGCCCTCAGAATATGCTTAAACATGAGTGCGCGGAACACGGGATTTACTTCCTCTGGAGCTTTCAGAGGAGCAAGTAAAGAAGTGGTAAATGTAAGGTGCGGTTTTTATGATGAGGAAAAGATATAAATGATAGTCCACGAAGGAAGAAATCAAAGGGAAATTCAGCTCCGTGAACAAAGGGAATACTGTTAATGCCTTCATTATACTTTTACCCCTGGACCTTCTCTTTTTGAGAGGATTCAAAGCCTGGAGGTACTCAGTTTTCAGTAATATGCAAAGCTTGAGTTAATCGGACTTTTTCCTGTGCATATACCCTACAGAAATTGTTCTCTAAGAAATGTTCTGAGGAAATGTACTCTAATGCTTAGAGGAAAGCTCTGGAAGCTATTTCTAGCTGCGTACAATGACCTTCTGTTTGATCTCGGTTAATTCACTGAGATCTGTTAAGTGTTTCATGTTCTAACAAAAGGGTATTATTTTTCCTGGATTTTTGTTCAATATCATTATTAATATCTACTCATTCCTCAGAGGGCTTTATAGTGCTCTGTTCATGTTTAATTTCCATAGTGATACCTACCCTCAGCTGAAAGGAGTAATAGAAGTATAAATAGTACTGTCTTCTAATTCTCAGACAGACAGTAATAATGCCACTAGATGAGAACAAGCAAGTGAAGAGGTTTGATTTTCTGATGAGCACTCTCTACTGTAATTCATATCTCCAGTATTTTTATTGTACACGTGTTCATAGTTGGAGGATTTGTATTCCTCAGTCCAAAACTGCGTTTAGTCTTGGAAAAGCACCACAAAAATTCAGGATGCTTAGTAATAAGTAGGAAAGCTTTAGTAAGAGAGCATCTTTAATACTATTCCATGTAGCTCTTCATGGCAGCAAGTTTTAAAAATCCAGGTGCAGCGTACGGACACACACGCGAATAATTCAGGAGATACCAACAAAGTCTAAAAGCATTAGAACGGCTCTGTTCAACCTGCTGTTTGACAGCTATGCACTTCAGTCCCAACACAGCCTGCCAACAATTTCCAATGAGTGTCCGCTATTAAATATGCCTTAGGGGTGGCAAAGCTTAGCACGTGATTTTTACCAGGACACAGTAGTAGCGATACGCACATAAGCAATAACACAATGTTCATTTTGCATATGAAATCTAAATATTTTAGCAGTTGAGAATAACACAATATTGGGTAAATAAGCTTCGTCCATAAAGGAGAAAATGGAGATTATGTTCTCCATCCCTTGCTGGGATGTTTTGAATGGTATTTCTTACGGTAATTGTTTCTTGCACACTGCATTCTTATCAAGATGACCATACTGAATCTAATAAAGTTTTATCTCTTGGCTAACGTATTCGTTATTTTTTGCTTTACTTATTTAACTGAAGTTGTACCTGAGCTATCTGGAAAGCTGACCAAAGAGTTATCCAATTCTCTGCAAGACAGTTTATGGAACTTACATTAAATTGTATCTTTTATAATAAGAGAAACACTAAAGCTTAAGTGGATCTATTATGTATTATTTGCAGATTTCCAGGTTTTCTGTGTAACTTCCCTCTCTGGGCTTTGAAAATTTTCAGTACTATATATCGTATACTTCCAAGAGCAATCCCTTAATTTATAAACATAACCAACACATTACTTACTGTTTTCTTCTGCATTCAATTGCTCTGTCTATTCTGAACTCGGGTAAACTAATGAATCCTTCTGCTTTTTCATCCTGTCAAAAGAGAAGAGAAAGTGACGGTGAAGGACAACATAAAGAAGAGAGAAGTGAGCAGCAGCTATTTGGATCTTTCACTGAGAACAACCATCCAATTCCCATAATGTTCTTACTTAAAAAAAAAAAAGTATTTACTTCATCATATAATGTCAATAACTTTTATGAAGTAGCTAAAGTGACTGTTTCTTAAAGGAACTGCAGTTGTTCTAATTCCCCTTTGCTGAAGATTACAGAAAGACTTTCAGTACCTAAAATAGCATTCAAGACATCAACAACTACAGAATTCTCCATTTCTTCATCATATAATCTGCATTTTCAGACTCTTTTGTGGATACCTCCTTTTAAAGTCACGATGGTGCATCTGCCCGGCTCATAATAGCTGAGGAGGTTCCTAGAGCAAGCTCACCAGTGAGTAAATGGAAAAGTGATAACTAGAAAGTCCCTCGTGTCGCTTTTTGCTTCTTTTGAAGTCATTTACCAGGAAAATCAAGGAGACAAATTAACACCAGACAGATTTTTGAGAAGTATTAGTAAGTGTACTATGGCTTAGCTGTAAACAACAGACTGAAAATCAGTGGGACACATAATGACTCCCACCTCGTGTGTAACAATGTCCAACAAACAAAATGTACAACACAAAACCTGAAAGCCTTTATCACCCACAGCCTGAAACAATACTGGTTGGGCTGACAAGAAAATACTAAAACTGAGGATAATTACTGTAGTAAAATTGTCCTCTTGAAGAAAATGGAAAATATGTACTAAAATATCAGCAACCAAAGCAAGCTGCATGCAGATCAGGCACTGAACCTCAATGCACATAATGGAAGAACAGCAGTCTGATGATTTTTGGCTTCTCCCCTTCATTATTTTTTCCGACATAAATGCAGATTGCACGAGCATAGGCCCAGAGGTTTTCAATAACATTTCGTCAAGGACATGAGAACTGCAAACCCCAGAGTAATTCAGCAAAAAGCAAGAGGAACATCTATATAAGAACAATTTTCAGATAAAGAGATCTGCAAATTCAGATTTTCACATCTGCTTCGCGTTGGTTATACTGTATACATCTCCCCACACAACTGAGACTAGGAAAGCTGCACGTCAACACTGTGTTAGTTCGAATAAATAATATCTGTGGAAAGAGTTCCATGAACATCTGCTATTTCATTAAGCTTGGGCATGGACTTTGGAGACTTAAAAATATAGTCTCTGTTTAAATATTTCCAGCCTAAACGACCCAGACCTGGCCATTAAAGTGGCAGTTCACCAGCAATGTACTAAAAATAGACTTTATTCAAAAGAATTATAAAGTTGTCTTTCTCCAACCACAGAACATACTTACATTCTGGTTTGTGTACCAGTACAAGGACGAATCCTTCAGAATAAACCAGTACTTTTTCCATTTCTGCGTGAAATAGCCTTTGGCATCCTTTTTTTTCCATAGCCAGCCTTCGCAATCTCCGTGCCCCAAGTCTTTGCAGGAAATCCGTCTTCTGCTCCCGCTTGTTAGAGAGCTCCCTGAGAATGCAACAATAGTGTGAGACATCTCACTGAATGAAATAACAATTCTTCTCAACATAAACACACTAGGAATTTTTAATGATTTTTATCTAAGATAGGTATCATCATTCCAAAATGATACTGTACTCATTTAGCCCTCAATCTGAAGCTCAGAGTATGATATAATCTGTATACAGATGTAAACACTACTTCTTCCGTTTGTCTTCTCTTACTATTTTTAGCAAAGGCCTCTCAAATACTGGGAATTTTTAAACTCAATTTTTATAGTCAATATTTATAGGCAATAAAAAAGAAAGATCATCCACTTCCATAAAAATACACATGCTTACATTTCTTCTGTCCTGAATTTAACTGAACAACAATATTTTAACTTTACTGCATCCTGTTTAAAGGCACAGCACCAGGAATTTTTTTTTGTCATTGTTATTTCAATACATCCTAATTGAAAGGCTTAAAATTTCTGTGTGCCATGTAAATACGAATAAGAACAGGTTTTTTTTCTTAATTACCGTATACTTTTTCCTGAAAAATACTCGGTAGGTAATTTCCTTAAAATATTAGATATTTTTCTGTGCAAAAGCAAGTTTATATTGCTGCAGGAATTATATTTGTCCTACAGCTGTGAAACAGTGTAGGAATTTAGACAACAGCAAAACACCCCCCTTTGTTCTGCGGCATTCCACAACCAATTTCTTAACGTTTTGCTCTATTTAGAAGAAGGCACTGTGCTGTGTCCTGGTCAGGTTTAGAAGTATCAAAAACAGAGTACAACAAAAGGAAGATTTTTATAGAAAGGAGACTAAAACAGAATTAAAAGGTCACTGGCCATATGCTTTCGTATTTAATATACTGTAACTATTTTTCATATATTCATGGTTTTAACAGTCTCAAATAGGCCATGAACAGGTAAAGAAACAGAGCAGAAGGAAATGGCAAAATGCACAGATACCACTTTTCTTCTGCTTAAGTCAGAGGAAATGTTACCACCGAGTCCAGCAGTTTTATCCCTTATAACACGCTTATTTGGTATTTTAGTTTGGTATTTTATTTTGATGCTTACTGCCAAATTTAGAAAAATTTGAATTAAGTTGAGCTTTTGCATTTGATTCAGATCACTTATTATCAGAGAAGACATCTCATTTTGTAGTTTCAAAACATTAACTCAAGTAAGTTACCTTTTGACCATTTTCTGCTTTTTACCCTGAGGGAAGCGTAATGGAATGACTGTAAGAAAAAAAAAGCATTATGAGAAACCAATGCAGGTAGTAGTAGTAGTAACATAGAACAGCTGGCATTCACTACCATCTCCGTCATCATCTTTGGGTTAGTTATCACAGGATCAGTCATCACAGGATCTCATTTTTGTCATTTTTCTCTTATTCTTGTTACAAACATCATAAAGAAAACAACACAGTGCTAAATCTGCAAATTAAAATCCCATTTCTCTTCAGTTATTAATTACAATTGTAATCAAATCATTAAGGATTCTGTGCAGGAATCGTTATACTGTAGCTTGAAAACTAAGGATAAAAACTCACTTGAATGGCCTAATCACATGAATTATACTTGAAGTTTGTTGTGAGTATACATGAGATAGTTATACAAATATTCACTTAAAAAGAAATATCCACCACAAACTTTATATAGTTAATGCGTAAAGTCACGTGTTCAATGACACACTGAAGTCACGTTCCTTAGTTGTTTCCAACCATAGGAAGCAATGATGTTTGTTTAGGTTGACAGAATAAAGCTGATGAGAAAAAAAATATCTTTGTTTTGTGGCTGCATTATAAAATCATTGCAGATTCTTAAGAAAAACCTAGAAGCGTCTCCACTCTACCTTAACTAGTGGTCTGACTACGGATAATCTTCTCCCAGAGATCATCTGGCGGCTTAACCTACCTCATGGCAGCTCCTCACCATACGCTCAAAAAGCAAACACATACTACAGAAGTCCTTATTAACAAGTGTGGTACAACATATTAAACAAGTGTTTAAAAGCTACAATATTAAAAACTAAAATAACTGAGGATTATAATTCATAAGAATTTTTTAAAATTAATGTTTAGCATAACAAGGGATTACAGTTTAAGCACTATAGAAAAGCAACAGCTGAAAATAGGACCCCAACTATTGGAGAGACAAATTTCATTTAAAATAAAGGGGAGGGGGGGATGTTGTGCACATGCACAGACCTATTGTAACCCTGCTCCAGCGTAGCCACTTTACAGCATCGACCAGCAGGAACATTTTCTAGTGACTTACAGAGATCAGCAATTTTTGACTCCGGAGAGAGCTGGCTCAGAGAACACCAGCTTTCTGTGTTCTGTTTATCTCAGACTGTTCTCCCGGTCAGTCACAGTACATGCTTCATAAAAATATTGTCATTCAGACAGGTGACACACTCTGGCAGTGTCGATGCACTGTATCACCGTAAGACCATACGTATTCTCCGTTTACTTGAGAGCTGCAAATTTATCTGTTTGTTTTGAGCACTAGAGAAGACAAAGATTAATGCTTGCTCCTGTGCTATAAGAAAGGTAGTGAAAAACGGTCAGAAAATGAAAAAAAAAAAGTAGGTCTGTGAGAAAGTAGTAAAGATGCTCAGCAATGTTGGGTTTTTAAATTGATGTATTGTAAGCCACAGCAGCAGTACTGGTCAGTCATATTGTGCCAACTGGAGTTCTGTGGTGACTGTGGCTGAAACAATCTGTTCAATGTTCCTCCTGTCTGAAAATGCAGATCACCAAATTTGTCCACAATTTAGGCTAAAAAAATTGATGAAATAAAAACCTATAATTACAGTTTTCATATGTGATTAAATGTAGAGAACTGCAAGAAAAATTGAAAAAAAGGAGGATTTACACATTGGGATACTCATCAGAAACTCGTAAGCATCATTCAATATGAAAGTTTTAAAAATAATAAAAATACAAGCACAAGAAATCAAGAAGATCTGAAAATATTAGCTCTTCTAAAAACGAAAGTTAGTCAGTGTTATTATGTTTTGCTTATGCACACATACAGTGTATACAAAGCAAGAAAACTAGAGAAAGTGAAAGGTTTGCAATACTGTGGGGATCAGTGCTTAATTAGCACTGCTAACTGACAAAATTCCATCTTCATATTCTGGGAGATAAAGGAACTACTATATAATTAACTTTGCGGTAAACATGGTAAGAAAACAGAACTTGCAACTTCAAAATGACTCAGAGTTGCTATGGGAAACAGGCAGATGATGTGAGAACACACTGTGGTTGTCAGCGTTTTAGTTCTCATCTCAAAACCACAACACAAAGTAGAATGTTAGACAGAGCGCACACCCTCCCACCCCAACAAGAGACACACCGTGGAAAAGAAAAAAAGTGATAGAATTGAATCTGTGTTACATGGAGCTAAATTAATGAGAGCTCAAAATAACCACAGTGTAGTAGTATCACCAAATGAAAAGTTATGCTATGTTTAAAAAATGCCCTGGAGACTAGGGATTCAGCTACCTGTCAGGAGGAAGGGAACCAAGCCTGTTATTGCAAAACTGGTTGCATGAACCTCTGCTGTTTGGAGCCGTAGGAGGTTTTATGGAAAACCATTAACAGTTTCAGACACAGCCATCGGTGTGTTCAGTAGCAAAGTACACAAGTTGTGGGGCACACAGTGCTGATTTCCTCAGATTATTATTTCCTTACGTTATTTACAGTACCAGGATCCTGGGGAAGAGTTTCGCAGGGGAGGCAGCAGGCAAGGGAAGGATTGGAGGCAATAAACACAACTGCAGGTTCTCACCAACTGCAGAAAATGTAGTCATACCTCTGCCACCACTGTCACTGCTCTTTAGCATCACTTTGTAAACATTTAGGAGGCAGAATGACATCTGGCGACTTTCAAAAGTTATTTAGCACCTACTTGGTGGAAAAAGTGATATGTTGGAATGAAGGAATAGGCGTTCTGTAAATGAAGGTTTCCTTTGCATGAAATATTTGCAAAATACTGCACAATAAAATGATGTCTAGATATTTTCCACTGAAGACCTTCAAAATTGGTAACATAAAAAAATTTTTGTAAACCTTAATCCCATATCTCCGTATCATAGCATTCATATTGCCTTCAGGGCAACCTTCCCTCCAGAGGTCTCTTCTGACCCAGATATTTTCTGACTCTCCTCCCAAGACTAGTGCCTACTTTAGCACACACACCGAGGTCCTACTAAAGCTAACTGAACGTACTGCAGACACTGACCTGCTGTGGGTGCTGTAGCTCTTTTTCCAAATATGGAAATCATTCCTCACTTTTTATTTTCAGATGTTTCATAATATAGACAAATTTTAAAGTCTGTGATATCTTAAGTATCTTTTAAAATATGACAATGAATTGAACTGTTGGAGATTTTTTTACATTTATAAATCATTACCTTCCTCATGGATGTGCTTCCTTGGCGCTCAATGGCAGAACTTGCATATCTAGGGCAGAGAGGAAGAAAGATGTCAAAGAACTACAGAAAAAAGTAATCTAAGTGGTGCACACACACTCCATGCATTTCTAAATGTGTACTTACAGATGTAATCATGTTTCAAAGTTATTTAAAATGTAGCACTTAAAATGGAAGTCCTTTTAGAAATTAAACCATTGTTTTTAACGAACAGTGCTAATGTTACTGGGAAACACAAAGCCATTCTTAGTATTCTGTTTTAAGTATACATAAATCACCTGAGAATATCTGGTTCTGATTCAATCACTGGCCTAAAAATAGGCTAAGGACATATAAACAGTGGGTTCTTTGTTGCTGGGCTAACTCCCATTTGTATGTCTTTCAGCAACAACATTTAACACAGCTATAGTGGGTTCCTAGTGTCCAGACTAAAATGAGAAAGGTAGAAGTACAAATAAATAATGTAGCAATGTTGTTTCAGGAGTAATTTGCATTTTAAAGTGTAACAGCTTACAGGTATGTATTTGAACTGATATCATGACCTTTAGGAAAGACCTGTACGTGTTCTGTATCTTGCAAAGCTGGTTCCTTCCCATGGCATTACAGAACCAAATCAAGGATAACCCAAATTGCTTAGCATATGTCTTCCTTTGAGCTAGTTTTTAGGTATCTTAACTTTAGCAATATGCAAACGTGTATGAACACCCAGACATAAAGTGTGTGACTCTCAGGCCAAATTTGAGATGATTGTCGGATATGTTTGCCAGGTACAAAGTCTAATATCTTCTTTTGTACAGTTCTTTCCCCAGCATCTCCTCTTTCGTATTCTGGAAGCACTTAAAAACAGGAAATTCATGAAGACCACAGCTATCTATCAGTTAACTAGATAATTTAGATAATCGGAAAAACAGTAATATTTTTGGGGTACAGATATCCTAACGCTATCTTCTTGGCTGTCAAACAGGGAACGCAACAGGTACATTTGCTTGTGGGAGGAGGCATCATGACCATTTTCTGTGGGCCCAGAAACAATCCTGATGTAAAGAACAGAAAATCTTAGCAACAAAAGGAACACCAGGTCAACTTTCTCAAACTAACTTTGATGTAGGCTCCAACTGCTGGTACTGTTTATAGTAGTTATGCTTTTTAACACCTATATCCCTGTGTTAGAGGAACCGGCCTGCTGCTCGGGTCACAGAAAGGCTATTGCAGAGTGCAGCTGGAATCACAGAATCACTAAGGTTGGAAAAAGACCTCAGAAGTTCTAAACCCCCAGAGAAGGTCCAGGGAAAGCCTAGTTTTTCTGAAGATGTGCGATTAGTGTCCTGACACAATGGTTCTGCAAAATATTTGAAGTTAGAAATGTAAAAGCCTGAGAGAGTCCTGGTTCAGTAGGCCTGTTGATGAATTTTTCTCTTCTAAAGGGGACACTTTCTGTGCACCTTTCTCATATAAATACTACGCATACAAGAATTGGTCTCTACGTAGTTAGCAGCAATTTTATTCCTAAATCCTTTTGAAACACGACAATAATGAAGGCTGTTAGGTAGGTACAGACAGAGCAGTGGTGCTCCAAAATTTTCAATAGCATACAGTTCTGATTCCTCAGCATCAAAGAGGACAGAGGGCAACTGAACAGAAACTCATCTAACTGTCTCCCAAGGCAACTGAGGGCAATTCTGGGGAAGTTTATGAGCACAGGAGTGTTCTGAAGAGAGTAAAGAGGGAATTAATATTCCATGTCTCCTTGAATAAATGGGCTCTGTAAGTTATATAAAATTAGCAGCTATCTTGTTTTGGTTTGAACCTTCATTCATAACACACAATTAAAATTTTTGGCATTCATGGCATCCTGCTGCAAAGAGTTCCATCACATCTTGCTACAGGGTGCCATAGATACCAAAAATTTACACAGACCTTAAAATCCAAAAATTCTGTCTATGGTGTGTCTGAGCTTTCTCCTGAGTTCTCAAGAGGCTAGATAACAGAGCAGGGAAGCATCACCAGAGGCCTTTCCTTACACAAGCAGTATTGGCCATTGATGGAAACAACACACTGAATCTGGGTCAGCTTTGGCTGATCTAACACAGAAATTCTTAGACACACAATTTCCTCTAATGTTTTCAAAAGTAAGAAAAAGGAGAAGTGGGAAAACCTTAGAAATACTAATGGTTTTGCATATGTCCTATAAATAGAAGTACCAGAATGTGAAAGGAATTAAGGGGAAAAAATAAAAAGGATAAAAAGATTCTGTTGGTCTTAATACTGTCTGTCTTAAGTCAGCAAGACAGGAAGTGGCATTTTCTCATTTGATGATTCGATGTTATGAGAAATCAGTAGAAACAACTACTGCATTGTCAGTTAAAAGCATCTATCGGTCCTGAGTCAAAGGAAATTTCCAGGCTGCAGTGAAAAGATGGGATGCATAACATGAAAATTAAAATAATAAAAGTTAATAGGCAAGACTTAGAAGTTCTGAGCTGTCTGAAGAATACAAGGATCGAAAGAAACAACTGAAAAAAGTTCAAGTTAAAACATTTGGTAAAGGAGTGGCCAGACACCCTAACTGCTGCAAGGCAGACTTTGTCACTAACGCTCCATTTCTGTCTGCCCGTGAGAACGCCATAAACACACTCCAGTCCTGCTGGGCATCCCCCCCTGATTTCTGGTCTGTTTCTTTAATCATGGCTTTGACCCATCTGGAAAGTGTCTGTTTGAATGCTTCCATTCTTTCTCTCAGCCAATGTACAATATGAATAATACATCTGTGTTTTTAGCTGAAAAGTCCTTAATCAAATTTTATTTGCTTCCATGCAAACACGATAACACGTCTCCTTACAGTAACCACAGCCTCTTACCAGCAAAAATATTGTAAAGTTGTGGAAGCAGTCTGCAATCAGACTTTTAAAAGCTGTTCAGAAGCTGACATGGTAGGGAAGGTCAGGAATAAGTGTGCTAATGTTCAACACATTTTTTTTTTAATTTGGGAATTCTTCTCAACAGTCCACGGGAGGTTGTTTTTTTTAAAAGATTTAATGTCTCCCAAAATAATCCTCTCCCTAAATCTAATTATTCCTCAAATATCTAGATCTACAGGTCACAGAAGAGGAAATGCTGAACTTCTCTTTAAACAAGTAAATTCTCTGTGTGAAAGTGACAGAACCAATTAGTCTAGACACAGAGGAACTCTAGTACATGGTCTATTCTGGTTCAAACCATCTGTATCATATTTCATTGAGTTATTCCTCACCTTTCTTTCAAGGAAAAGAGCTGTTACAGAGGTGAAAGGGAAAAGAATGAAGTGAGGGAAAAGGCATGTGCAGCGATATGGTTATAACAGCCTGGACTGGTAGTTCTCAATTCAATTAAAACAGCTGATCTTCTACTAAATGCTTCTTTCCTTGTTCATGCATAATATTGTTTTTGAAACAAACTGCAGAAACCAGAGGAGACCAATCACTTTTGAGTAACTTACACCAACTTAAAAAAAAAAAAAACCAGTAACAAATCAAAACCAATAAGAAACCACACGATTATTGCAGGACATTTACAGAAACCTTCATGGCATAAGATGACATAAAAAGGGCAAAATACTAAACAAATAACCTGCAAAACTTTATTAATATAACTCATTCTAAAATACTTATTCTCTCATGCAATTTTCTTCAAATGGATTCCTGAGGTATCCCCATTTGACAGAAATGTAAAGCACTTTACGTGTCTGTTCTGAGTTGTGTCTATTCAATGTCTGAGTTTTTGCATGCTCTACCCAGCTGTAGGTCATCTATTGGAACTTCTATGGATAAAAGGTTGCCTCCTTCCTTATCCATTCTTCAGATCTTTGACTAAATTATAATGTTATAATATAATTGTTGTAAACAAACTGAAAGGAATATAAAAAGGGAAGAAGAATTAGGGAAACACAAGTACTAAGGAGCAAGCACAGAGCAAGGTTAAATACTATCTTGTCTCTGGTCCCGGTACTAGATGCCCACTGACTCAGTACTCAGAGTGATGATGCTGAACACAGAGCTCAAGTACAAAGGTTAACAAGAATGAGCTAAAAAAAGAGGGAAATGACTGACCTAGGTGGAAGCAAAACACCTGAGAATTTAAAGGACTTGAGTAGGGGTGTGGTAGCTTCCAACTCACATCTTAAAAGGCATGCAAATGAAGTGCAAGTCTACTGATAAGATTTGTGATCAGGATTTCAAATGAGGAATTATATGACTAGAAAATAGTGATAATGAATCTCTATAAAACAAATAATAATGGAAAAACCTACAAGTACGTGGGATAGCAGAAGTACTGTGTCCCAGTTTAATGTATTTGATAAAAGCTGTAAGAATCAGAATGTAAAGTCATACCTGGTGAAAGATTCTTAATGGGTAGAGTTCTCACCCACCAAATACTGACTATGTGAAATGAACAGTGTAGCTGCACACAGCTGCACTTTTGCTATCAGAGCAGTTATATCCATTCAAGAGCATGACCAGAATTACGAATTTCTGCATTTTCTGTTCATACAAGAATTCCTCTTTTAGTGACCAGAAGTGACTTGCTATTTCTTTGCTAAACAAGTGTCACTAAATGAGTGCAACGGTGAACACCACCTCCATGGTGACACTCTTTCCTCTTTGCCTTTTGAGGAACCTGTCTTCATTTTCTGCCATAGATAATGACACATCATTAATTGTCCCATAAACTCTAGTAAGGAATACTGTTTAGCTTGTAAAATTGGTAGAATATCTACAGAAAACAAGGACTGGTTTAAACCAGCTGCACAGAAATGAAGCAACCCTTGATCACATAAGCAATGCTCAGAGAGATCAAATAAAATGGCTCTTACACTTTATCAGTGCTCTTAATTATAACATCCCAATTCTCTTTCTATTAACCTTCAGGGTCATTAAATCCATCACTAAATGATGGATTATAACTGTATCAGAACACACTAATGTATCTTATCAGATTGCTGTCATTTTGGCTTCTTCACAAGTGACAGGATACAGATAATAAATCCCAATGACTGAATCCAGGCTAGAAACAAGAAAAATCACTTTGAGCGTTACTTACCTTTCACCTCATCTTTGATATCTGCCATAGTTACAATCTATGCTGTTGACTTTTTTTAAGCCCCTACTCTGGCAGTAATGGATAGGATTACAAACTGGAAGTAATGGCGATCTGAAACACAGGGAGCTCGAGTAACAACTCCATTGATCCGCAGCAGCCATGAACAACTAGTAAATGGCACCTATGATCCTGCTCTTCTCTACGTGGCAAATACTTGGGAGATGTAAATTTCTAGATGCAAGGGGCATCCAAAGCTCTTCAATCTTCATGTCTCACATTCTCAATTACTTCAAGTGCAATCTGGTTGCAGCTCTAGTCAAGGCCACCATAATTAAATTGACAAAAAAAATTGGCATATTAGAAGATAAATTTGTGCAGGAAAGTATTGTACCTCCTGTGAAATTTCCTTACAGGTGTTCACAAGACCACATGCACAGCGATTTGGATTTATCTACCTGGTCACAGGAATGCATTTTTAACCACCTTGCTTGGATTCAGGATTTATATTCAGGTTATTAGAACCTCCACAGTTTGTGTAACATATTTCTGTCACAAGTAAATTCTCACTGCTAATTAATTATTGAGTATTTTGCAGTGAGGTTTGAAATCCCTTCTCAGTTCCGCGCTGGTTCAGCTACTGGCTCAGAGATATGCTAGAGGCTACTTACTACCTGATACTGCAAACACCAGCCAGCTAGCTCAGACGAGTCTGTGCTGTTCTGCATTTACTGCTATACGGTCTATCTGTACATGCAAAGTTGACAAAACAATGTCAAGATGAAAAGTTATTTTCAAAATATTTATCTCTTCTTACCTCTCCACCATTAACCACAACTAAAAAAAAAAAATTTCCAAAGCATGCCGCTGTGGACATGATTTAAAAAATTTTTAAGCGTTTACAAGGACAAAGCCTGTTAGGAAAAAGAACCTGAGCAGCATTTTCACGTGGAAACTAAGTGTAAACAGTCATAAAACATGTTTGTTCAACTATCAGTTGTGCAATGCAGGAATGATACAATTTTTTCTGCCTTTTCTTTTGCTCGCAGGCCTGTGTGGTTAGCTAGGCAGAGCAAGATCTTCCAACCCAAGGACTCTGCAATGATGTCATGGTTACATTACGCACACGTGTCTAGAATCCACAGATGTCAAGGTTTCCTATTACTAGAAAAAACTCCTAAAGTAAAATGAAGACTGAAGCACACAGTGACCACTGCTAAGCATATAATCTTTGCAAAAAAAGCTGCAGCAGCTTGTTAGATGCCCATTAGCACTTTCTTGTTTGTGAAACAATAACAAAGAGGGTAAACTGCTTCTGATAAAAAGGGAAACAAACCAGCTGCTTCTTCAGGAAGCATTTAATTTAGCTTGCCGCCTTCAAACCTCAGAATACTCACACATTTAATGATTCCACCTCCAATTGTAATTTCCTAAACCATGACACTTGCTCAGAAGTGAAGAGTCACAACTTGCCTGTGGCTGTCCTACTTTTCTAGCCACAAGACTACTTAAAAGTAGAGCTCAAATTTTTGCTGTGAAAGTCTGCCAAAATTTCATCAAGTCATGTGTCCCTGGAAAATATCTCCTGGCAGATGATCCATCGACTTGTGTCCTGTCCACCAAGGATATTCCATCTGGATTAATGTCCCTGCCAAACTGGGCATGTGCGATCCACTCAAAGTGCTCATGCTTTGCTCTGGGAAGAACAAAATTTCTTTGCTACTCTCTGTTGTGACTGCAAGAAACTGGGTGTGGAGAAGGAAGACAAAAAAGGGGTGAGACCTGTGACTTTCTGGGGGGGGTCTGTGATTTTTTTCTCTTGCAGAAAGTCAGGTAGGAAGGACCCAAGGGAAGGAGCAGCTGTACTTTAGAGAAGGAGGGAGAGGAAAGGGAGTGATAAAAAGGAAGGAGAAACAAGGGTGAGGGAAGAGGACGACAGCACCTGGCATGACAGAGTGGGAAGATGGAGTGAAAACAGTAAAAATGTAAGGTTGACAGAAAACTAAGTTCTGAAAACTTCAATCGAAGAGGTAAGGACAAAAGTGGAAATTCAATTGTTACTTAAAAAGAGACTGACACACCTTTTCCCTGACGTATAAGCCCTGCCTTATACAAGGTGGATGCTGCTTTGGGTCTGAACTGGGACTAAATACTAAGCAGAACTATAACTAATTTATTGCAAAAATAAGAATCCATATTTAGCTGAGGTAATGGACGATGAGGTAATGGACTACTGTGACAGTGGCGATGGGGAGACAAGACGGTCTTTTATAAGATGAAGTAGAATTTGACCTTAGGAAAAAAATCTTTCCAACTCCATCTTTACCTCACTTTCATCTGTGATGGTCGTGCTACTCCATTTAGGTGAATGCCATTTTAAGCATACACAGCACCTTACAGCTGAGGAAACATCAGTAAATTCTTACCACTACAACTACCTTTGAAATGAAATACGATGTTAAATACACATGAAAGAGGTAAAAATGCTGATAATGCTGAAAAATCCAGCACAAGGTGACTTGTGTTTGGTGATCAACAGCTAATATACCCCAGACTTCTAGCTGTAATGTAGTGGAGAAAAAAAAATAATCAATTGTAAATCCTTTAGATTGGTGAAAGCTCTCTAAATGTAATTAATTATTTTATATTCAGCACATGGTTTAGATTCTTAAACAGGGTTAGGCCATATAAAGGATGAAAAAGATGTAAAAAAGAATATCTGTATGAACAGATACCAATTAAGCTTAATTATGACGTTCTATGATACCCAAGTATTTGTTATTTCAAACATTCTTTTAATATGACTTATTGGATGCAACAAGATTATGAACATACTTCATCAACTGCAAAGGGAACAGTCAAAATTACTATTTTATTCACTAGAATTAGTTGATTGAATCCAATTGTATGGGACAAACTGAAGTGTCCATTGTTAGCGTTTATCAAATATGAGACACAAATATAATCAGTAATTTTTGCACAGACTGAATTAGCATTTAAATGTTCAGTGAAAAATTCTGCCTGTTATTTCCAAAAATCATGCTGGACATGAACTATGCTTTTCCTCCTCAGAATTATTCTGAAATACTAAATATCAAAAATAAAAAAAGAAAAGATGGGGGACAGTAGTGTAATTTTCCCCTAATAATCTTTAATAAACTTACCTCTGAAATATTTTTTAATCTTCGTATATGTATTTGATGTAGTTAGCAAATGAAATATACATTTACTAAATGATATTAATACTTTTCTCACACTAAACCCTGAAAATTTATTCCTCAAATGTTGCAACTAAATTTCTAAAAGCAAACAGGGAAAAGCAATTCATAGATAAGGTATGTAGTGAAATACAGAATAACAGAAGTAATTACCTTTCAGTATCTCCACTGACTGGGTCCCCTGCTCTCTGTAGAAGAAAAACAAATAGCATTAAGCACAACTAAAGACTATACTTCCTTGGTGCACCCAGCATCGCGGTATCTGCTGCGAAAGAAGTCACAGAAGTAAACCACAGTAGTCATCCTGTAACTCTAAGGAAAAGGAAATGGAACATTTATTTTAATTTCTCACTAAATGGCACTTCACAATGAAGATCATATTTACAGCAACTTGCATCTGCACTTATAGTCTCAGCTGCTGTGTAATTGTGATCATAGCTCTTTAAAAAAATAGGGAGCTAAAAATGTGTTAGAATGTCCATGTTTGCAAAAATGCTAATATTTGAAAGGGAGTTTGTTAAGTGTAAGGACAAATATTACAATTTAGAATACAAAATTTCAGAAGAATGAACTGAAGAGTATCTTAAAAACCACGGTAAGCCCATCATCACAACTTTCTTTAATACCATTCTTACATAGTTTTACATAACTTCTTGGATCACACGTGACTTCAGAGAACTGCTACAAAACAGAGATACATGCGGCACATGTACAAGACAGGAAGTGTGCTGGGTCTGTTTAACCACATGGGCTGTAACACAGGTATGTTCTAACAGAATGCATACCTAAGAAAACTTGAAAATATTCAGGAGACAAGCACTCATTTTGTCACCTCCCTCCTTCACATGTCACCCTGGTGTATCCATACACAGAATCATTTCTCATCATTTACCATGCCATTTCTGCTATAGATAATAGATGATTTGCCATTTGAAGCAGGCAAAGAAACCTGAAGTGATGAAGTTACCCTGGTAATAACTAATAAGTTTGGAGAGGATTGACGATACCACAGTAATACTAAAACGTCGGAGGAGTCTTGTTCGTCCCTTGCTTGCATCTAATAAGAAGATTAGACTAGTTATCTAAGCTAAGATCAGAAAGACATTTCCTCCTGAGTAGGACCATATAGATCTACATGACTACTTTTTCTTCTTTTCTCTTGAGCACTCCTCACATCCGAAGGAGAATCAGCCTGCCACAGGAACAGAGGGAACACACAGTAGGTTTATTAATGGCAAAGATTTCTTTCCAAACTATCAGGCATATGAAGGTACTGACAGCCTAATAGAGTCAAAAGCGGATCACTAAATCAGCATTTGAAGTTTCATAATGATCATTGTAATGATCGTAGGGCTGAAAATTAAAGAATAACAAGCACTCCTCCTGATTTTGCAGGTGGCACTTTCTGTGCCATGCTTGTGTTTTGAATAAAACAGCCACAGTTAACCCGAGCTCAAACCAGAGATTATGTCATGGCAAAACTGTCTACAATCCAACATAAGTGACATGAGCTTAAAGTTTTTACTTATATAGGCTTTCCTGTCTCTCACCTTCCGCAATAATTAGGATGCTACATATTTTAAAAGGAACTTGTAGTTGAATTAAATACTATTTACTGCTAAAAAAATTGCCTTTTACTTGTTCTGGTAATTGATTCCAGAAAAACCAAGCACAGGCAGGAGCTCCCCATTGAGTAATCGAGTTTACAAAACTATAACAGGCTTTCCTGAGTGCTGTAAACAACCGAAGCCTCCTTAGAGTACACTGAAATCTAAAGAACCTACAAAAATGAAAATATACCATCACGACACATTCATACTTTTCAGAAGCAGACTGTAATGGATAACAACATACACCTACAGCAACACATCTGCTCAAAGAGCTTCAGTAAAATCCTGCATAACAAATGTGGGATTGCTGCTGTTGCTACTGCACTATTAAATATGAATGAACCGATCTGATTGTCCCTGAAAACACCGGGGACAGCCTAATAAAGTATTGTGCGGCCAACCAAGGAAAAGAGCTTTGACAAGGCAGCACTACCTGTGCTACTGTTATAAAAGTAAAATGGATTCATACTAGGAGGCTCAAAGGTTTTCTTCTCCTCTCTCTCTGCCTTCTAGTGTTACTAATTTTAGCAACTGAAAGTGGGAAAAATAATTCAGTCAGTATGAATTCAGTCAGTACTATTTCTTAGTTAGTAGAAGCCTTCCTTTTCCAAAACTGCTCCCAAAGTAAAAGCAAAGTGTTTTCCAAATCCGGCTTTATTCACTTTCTCTCCCAAATGGGACTCATCCCACACTCCCTTCCCTGACAAAGCTGAGGCACCCCTCCTCGTTCGCACCGTGCTGGCCCTCTTCTCTTCATCACCCGTACTACAAACCAGCACTACCGCTACAGAACTAGCCTGGTTACTTATTTCTTTCCAAACAATGCACAAAGAACACCTGTATCATGGGTGATCACCTTGGATCATGGTTCCAAGATTCCTTTTGATCAGATGTATTCCATTAATACAGCTGCAAGCAATCGTTTGAATATTGTGAACTTGCATATATTAGACTGAAAAAGACATACTAGAGTGCTTCTGTTAATAAAACATGTTTTTCTAGAGGTCTTGCTTTCAACACCACTAATTTTTTGCATTAATGAGCACTAATTTTCAAAGATATTGAATAATCTAATCTAATTAACTAAAGAATAGTCTGTAGCAGGGAAATTTTGCAGTGGTTCTATAATAGTGGGGAAAAGAAAAAATATGACTTAACCATTTAACTACTCATAGGTCATGCAGATTTAACTCATCAGTTCACTGCAATTTAGAAAAAAGAATATCTGTATAAATAGGGAGAGGGAGAAAACAGTTGATAAGAGTACTCGGAATGTATTTGTTTTACATGTAATTACAATGCTAGCTACAGAATATTTATGAACGTTTAAGTTTTTATCAATATTTATTAGAAAAAAAAAAATCTCAGCTCCTGACTCATTAATGACACACATCTTATTGCCAGTATTTAAGTATAGACACTAGGGGTTACTACAGATTTACATACACATACGTATGTGTGACTCTTTATTTGACTGAATTTTTATCCCCAAAGAAGCGATCACTGGAGTACAATCTAGCTGCTAGCTTGAAATGCCCACCTTGAAAGAATTTCTGATAGCATCTATGGCAAAAACCACACACTGACATTTCTATACACATGTACGTATAGCTGTAATTAATTTCCTTGTGTACCTGTGTAATATGCACAGATACAATACTGACAATGACTTACTTGTGGTACCCACAATGTCAGCAACCTTATATGTCACTTTTTTGACCAGTTGCTTCTTAACAGAGTTATGTTCTTGGTATTTGGAAGATAAATTGCCTTATCCTAGTTCCCAAACTAAAACTTTATTTCATCTTACTAAAAGGCCACTTTCATGAGTAGCAGACATGTGGGAGGCTCAGGAGGCACAAGTCTTGTCATGCTGTCACAGACTATAAAGCACAAATTCTGTGAAATTCAGGTCACTGGCACCTATCAGCCTCCTTTAGAGTCAGCTTCACATTTCTGTAGCTCCAGGGATTTTAGTGGATCTACTCCTGACTTACACAAGTAGAAAGGAAAGGAGAATAAGGCCTATGCAGTCTAACAAGCAGAGCTGCTGATCCTCTCCCAAAGCAAATCCTGTCCAAACTCCTGTTTACCTGAAATTTCTATAACTGATAACTAAAAAAATTGTTTCCTTGAATAAAGATTTCATAATGAAAAGAAATATTGTCTCTTAAGAAGTAAAGAACTCAAATAAATCACAGGAAACAAAACCCCCTGAACTGCAGAGACTGTGTGAAAACGTTGAAAAGTCAGTGTTGTTGTTACTAGTGGAAGAGACTAAAATAGCTGGTGATGAGGCTAGAATAGTTTGATAATGAGAGTTACTAATCTCAGTGGACAAATGCAATATAGTCATTCTCTCTAGATATGTCTTTTATTCAGATGCAAAAAGATTCTTTTACCTTTATTATAAATACTGTTCTTCTATTCTTCTACACTCAGATATTGAATTCCCTACAAAAATTATTTCTTCTCCTGCTTCCTTAACTCACATATTCATTATCCTAAGCATTGCTTTACATTGTTTGTTCAAAAGTGAAACAATAACCTTGTTGCCAGGGGCTTTAATTAGCTCTCTAGCTCAGTGAGCTCATCCTTAACCCGTTGAATTCACTTGCAAAATTATTATGCTCAGCTAAAAATGAAAGCAGTCTTTGAGGTTTTTCTTCTGCCCTCGTTGAGGGGAGAGAGAATAGAGACAGGAAATAATCTCATGCAAGCTACACCTATGTGCAGTTCAGAGGTACTCAATTTTTATGCTGAAAAAGCCCAAGATGACAGGTGACAAAATTAACTAATGACAGAAGAAAAATATCCACTCTGAATTTTCAGTTATGTGGTACATTATGAACATTATGTCGGCACATAGTAGGTAAACAGAAAAAGTAGCAAAATTTTTATCAGAATAGAAGTTCCATTTTCAGAAAAATGTTACATCCAAAAGGGAAACTATCCCAGATTATACATGAGTTTGAAAAAAATTATTCTGAAAGAATGTTTAAAAGAAGACTGCCCTCGGTCTAACAAAGTTTATCTCATGTAATAAAGTAAAAAATAGTTCAAAAGGACAAATCACAGCAATGGATAAACTGTATTTTATGTTGACCAAAGCCTACACTAGCCTCATTTATCCACTCTTTTAATGTAAGGGAAATTAAAGACATTTAAGGGAGGTTTAGTCTGAACACCAAAGGTGTAAAAAAATACACAAAAAAATCCCCCCCCACACCCCAAAGTTATTTTCTTCAAAAACTAAGAAAAAATACTGCATTCCAAAGAAATAGGTGGGAGATTTTTGTCAAAGGAAAACAGCTCATTAACTTGTAAATATATTTTTGTTCTCCAAAACTCATATGCTTTTCTGGAATAGGCACCAGATACAATTTTGTTGCAATAAACTACCTAGAACTACCAAGTTTTATGGAATGAGTGATCATGCCATGTTATACACTAGCAATCTGACTTTTGTACAAGATGCATAGCAGCTGAAGTGGACACTCACTTGAAGCCTCCACTAAAGTTTAGAGAACAGAGTTTTATTCCACCACAGAAAAATTACAAGATCAAATTTAATGCCATTTAGTAAAAGGTGGAGTAAAGTTTTACAGATTTCCCACGAAGAGCATAATGCAGTTCTTCCTGAGGAAAAAAGCATTCCGAGCCCTAATGCAGTTGGAAATCCAATCACATGAAATTACGCTGTGAGACGGAGTGTATTTCTGAACTGCAAGCGTTGACTGTCACAAAGCACAAACATTTTCTTGCTGAGAAGTTAAGAACAGCCGACACGCAGCCCAGCGTTCAGCTGTGATTTTGCTGCACAGGATTCCACGGGAAAGGTAAGGGCAGGGGAAGAAGAAGAGCGGCTGAAGCAGAAAGAATGGAGCGTGGCTCAAAAAGTTACACAGCTCAGGGAAAAAGACTATCAAATTCTTCCCTTTCCTTTTCCTCAACTCTCCCTGTTCCAGGTGCAGGCTGCCCACAACCCTGCCCTATCCAGGACTGACCTTTTCTGTCATGCAATGCTTCCTCTCATCGAACCCTGTCCTCAGGATACAGTAGGTTAATGAATGCTGCATTTATTAACTTTCATTGGCATTTTGTAGTGATTCCTTTGAAGACTGCAGAATAACATAATTTAAATATGCCCTAATACAGCACAATGGCTCATGAAAACATTGTTGTCATGGGTTAAGCAGAGCAGAGTTAATTTTTTTTTCCTTTTCCCTTCTCTTTCTAAATAGCTAGCAAAAAGCTATGTTTTGGATTCCTGCTCAGGAGAGAATTGATAAGAGAAGAACGTTTATAGTTATTGCTAGGATGTTGCTATTTGTTCTCAAGGACATACATTCAGCCTTTTGGGGGGGAAGAGACAGTCTGGCTTCTAGCCTGGGATTTGCTTTTAGGTAAAGATTGAGAAGCAGACTGACCAATTATTCCATCCCATGCACGTCATACCCAGTATACTAGAAGAAGACTCTTCTAGGAGTACTGGCTTTCTCTTCCGCATTCGTCTCGCTTTGGGGAGCCTGCGTTCGCTCTCCCAAGGCCTTTCCTCCCCCCTCCCCCCACGGTCGCCGTTAGCTCTCGGCCCGGGACACTCGTTTATCTCCGTTCCGTGAGTTTTGGCATCCTCCCTCTCCCGGAGGATCGTTAGCTGTTTTTTTTTTCCCTGCTTCGGTCAGCTCTCATGTTGGGACACTTGGGCTGTTGTCTCCGTTCCATGAGTGCCTCCGGGAGCGGTGCACCCCCTTTTCCCCCCTTTCCCCCCCTTTCTGGGGGAATCGTCTGTGTGGTTTCTGGGGATTATTAGCTGGCAACAGGCCGAGACTTTTCGGGGGGGGGCAGTATCATTGTCAACAGGCTGAGCCTTTTTTCGCAGGGGGGCAGCATAACTGTGTATCACCTATTCTCTCCCTCCTTCGGGGCCACTGGCTGGGAGTGGGCTGGGCCTTTGGTCATCAGGTGGGGAGGGGCATTATCACTGTGTATCACATTGCATCTTTGTATATAGTGTTATTTCTAATATTGTTGTAGTTTGGTTATTAAATTGTCCTTGTCTCAACCCACGAGTCCTCTTTGCCATTTACCTCTTTAGTTCTCTCCCCTATCATTGGGTTGGGGCAGGGACTGTGTGAGCGGGTGTGTGTGGTTTGGCCCCCAACAAGGGCCAACCCATCACAATTGTGTATGTTTGGACAAAGCCTCATATTTGCTTTGTTGTAAGGCATCCTAATAGAACTGCCAGTTTCAAGAAGTCAAAACAAACAAGGAAGCCTAAAGGTTTGGAAGCAAACAATAACACACAGCCTGTCTCATGGCTGAACTGCTGGAGTGGCCAGTGCAAATACATCACTCCTAGCCACTGCGGTGTGTTCAAGGCAAAATTCCATAGTTTACCTCCCTTTCTTTTCCCTTGTACTGTAAATGCTTTTTCCCTTTTGAACTGTTTATAGATTAATGAAGAGTGTAGTTTAGAGAACCATGTCTGAACAGAACTGTAAAGAAATATGTTCTTGGACTTCGCTGCACAAGGATCCATCTTATAGTACTAGCTAGATACTTGGCAGCTCAAGCCTTCATGTACATAGTTACGGTACAGTACAAATGCAAAATCATCTTATTTTACAATTAATAGAACTGGACAGAATCAGTGTGAAGCTACAGAAGCTAGTAAGACTTATATTAGCTTCTCTGCGCAGCTGGCTTCCACATAGTCACTTTCACAGTGATTCATTAACATACCTGCAAAGTAGGGAGAGAATGTTTTCCATATAACAGATACTTAAATTAAAAAAACAACAAATACAAATATGGAATTTATTCAGCAATTCAGAAAGGAAATCTCTGAAGAAAGTAATTCTCATCCTTGACACTTAGCACAGGTTTTTTTTTTCTTCCTACAAAACCAGGAAGGAGGAAATAAAATATGAGCACTTTTCCTACAAAACTGGCAATAAGAGTCTCCAGTCATATGGAGCTGAATGCACATGATTCTCCCAGACTATCTTAATTATTATAGTTATCGTAGCACTCAGACTGCCTATTATCCAAAAAAATTGTCTGGAACATCTGGCACAGCCCAGCATGCGTGCATTACAGGAAAAACCAGATCTACACTGGTTTTGCACACATTTTAGTTCTCAGCATGTACCATTAAACTTGGTGCCATTTGTCAAGCTGCCTTCTGCAGCTCCCAGAACAGTTCAATAGTGTTTACATCATTCTGTGCTAAAAGGCACACAGTACCAACTTTCTGGGATCAGCAGGAAGAAAATAAAAATCCAGTTAGGCAAGTGGTGTGAAACAGCGACTAACCCTAAGCTGCTACAATGCTTCAAATTACCTTTAAAATGAAAAGTGCCCACTCTCACAGCATTCTCAATGACTGCCCTGAAGCAGCCGGTATTTCTCTCTTACTGTGTAGGGAACATTGACATGAAAGAATCTACCTTAAAATTCATTAAAAATTAAGTCTCTTTTACACACTGAATTCTAATTCACAAAAAATTAAGAAGATTCAATAGCTTATAATCCAATTTCCTAATATATGATACTACAAACCAAAATATCCAATTACTTTGTAGATAATAAGCCTAGGACATTCATCTCCAAGTAAAACCAGATGACAGATTGTTATCTTATTTGAAAATTTAATGCAGTAACCAGCAAATTACATTTCAGAGCTTTAGAAGGTAGTGCACATCTGAGGCAGTAAAACAACTAAGTTGGACACCACGTGGGTTTCAGACTGGTTCTGGAATAAGAACTTCAATATTTCTTTTTGACAGAAGCTGGTTCCCATAGTGCAAAATGTAACTGGGCAGCAGAAAATGTACAGCTCACTAGAGGTTTTAAAATCCTGAATATCAGTTGAAAGATGGAGAGTGTTTTCCACTCAAGGCTTATTGTGTTTTGTTTTATGGGGAAAAATGCAAAATGAAAAATTTCTCATGTACATCTGGTCTCCTGTACAGAAGTCCTACTTGATAAGATAATTTTCTTCAGAATGAGCTCTCGTAACGCAGCTCAAATAAAAACACATTTGGATTTTAACATTAAAATGATTGTAAGGCCAGAGTCTATCCCAAGAGTGTGTTTCAGCAGTGCTATGATGGATATACTTCTGTGACATTTACACCTGCCTCACTGTTTGGCCTTCATGTGTTAAACCATGTCACTGCAGAAGGGAAGCATTAGTAAACACAGGAAGTCATGTTCCAAGAAATACTCTATTGATTAATAATTAATTATAACAGCCTTGATAATTGTAATTGACTCTTCCTCAGATTCTGTGACATGCATCACAGAGTTGCATATCAATTAAATTAGAGCTACAAATATATCCTGAAAGGGGCAGTGTTTCTTGACAGCAATATTTTACTGCAGCATAGCTTGATGCATCATTTGATATCCTGGGCATGCTGCCAATATTGCATTACCTAAATATCCATTTTATAGACTAACTCTGCATCCTCACAGCAACTTAGGAAATCAGTCTAATTGTTTAATTTTAGGTTCCACATCAACATTCCTTCCAAAGCATTAATCTAGTGGTGAATCTATGCAATTACCAATTTTGTAAAACTTCTTATGTCTGTGTATGGTAATTTAAACTACTGTAGAGTAGTGCCTTTTTTATATATATATTTATGTAAGCACTTAAAAAATAAAGCAATGGTTAAGTGATGTTGTGTATCTCAACTTCTTTCATCACGCCGTACTTATTTGTTTACAAGACACTATCACCTTCCCTTTTCTAAAGATGATTAAGATCCTATTTAAAATTATCATCTCAATTTTCCAAAGTGTTTATCTGGGTTGAAATTTTGATCTATATCCAAAAATTGTTCTGGGCATGTGTTAAGTGTAGAGGAATTCATGGAAATTTGATTATAACAGTTCTGCAGTTTTGACTTCAATAAAAAAACCAACCAGCCATAAAAAAACTAAATATATTTTGTTATCTGATAGTACTGCCTCCATGGCTGGGAAAAAAACACAGTCTAGAAGAGCAAGGAAAAGCAAGCTGACCTCCAAATAAGTAAATATATTGAAATGCTTATGAAAATCCTGATAACACCTTTAGATATTAAGAAAATGAGATGATCTACTTAAAAGTTAAATTTCTGTCTAGGAACACAACTGTTATTTTTCTCTTCCTTTCTGATAGAAAAATGCCATTAAATGTTCTTTCATATTTACAATTTTCGTTCTGGATAGCAATCTTTCAGGATAGATATGCCAAACAATTTTTTGCTTTGCTTCACAGAATTCTTTCCGTATTCAGAGTGGAAAGATGTTGTTAATTCGAATGATTCTGTACTGGCAAGAACTCACAAAACCTGTGTCAGCAACTCTTGTATATTTGTCGACTCAGTTCCTCTTATATATTTATTTATAAGGCAGTTGACTAAGTCCCTGAGATATTCCGATTCCTATGACTATCTCCTGAAGGACAGCAAAGGTCTGTCTCTAATGTTGTTCAGAAAATTTATGGTGATAAAAGAATTTATACCATGCTGTCAGTCCATGAATAATCATTTTACATGTGTCCTCCTCTGTAATTACTACACATTATAACAGCGTTTATGAAACAGGTACTGCACTGACTGCTTGGGTACACCAACTACTGTGTGTTATGTCATCTCCTCCCATGATACTGCCCTTTTTCCAGTTTCCTGCATTGCCTTCAGACCCCTTACAGTTGACATATTAAGGTTTTTTTTCCTATTTATTGTTATCATACAATATCATATCACTAATATATCATGTCTGTTTCAAGTAGTTGCATTTCTTTTAATATGCAGTGAAAGCCACAGAATGAAGAAGTGCTCCTAGTCACTGTGACCTACAAATAGAAAAGTCGACAAAAAGAATCTAAAACTGCAGAATTATAATATTTATAATATTTCAAAACTGATTGTTTTTCTGTATAGAATGAATTGCAAACTGTTAAACAGAACACAAAGCTCATAAGATGGTATGGAAATTGTGCAAGATAATATATCTTCACTTCTGAAATCATGGAGGATATGCGGCACATTAATCTTCAAGAGAAACAGCATTTTTGTCTTTGAAAGAGTATCCACATCAGGACTAATGACTTCTGACTACTTTGGTGAGATCTGAATGTTGCCCAACATCTGCCTCCTTATACTTTCCCCTGAAGGTATGACTTTTGGCCTTGGTAGGCTGGAATGGCAATAGATCTGATTGAATTTGGTGATTTCTTAAACTCCAAGCATTAAATTCTGGTTTTATACTAGCTACTGCTTTTCTCTCTGGATTTGAAATCCTCTTCTTTGACTTTGTGATCCTGATAATCTCTGTAAGAGTTTGTGGACAGAGGAAACATCTCCCACTAAACAATCACGACTTGATTCATAAACTACTTGACTTTCTCTGAAGTTGGGGAAGACCACCTTCCACCTTTTCCAAAATGACTAACTTCAAGTGGCGTAGGAAATGAAAAATTAAATTTCCTGAAGACATAAAAAGAGTATCTGATCTTCAGACTATCAAATGCAGACAGCTTGCAGCAACCGAGATGAATCGCTAGCTAGGTTTCAAATGTATCCCCTTAGGTGAACCTTACTGAGCTCTCAGACTTGATGCAAATACAGTCACCTCCCAAGATTTTGCTCAGAGAGGGAAACACTAGGTAGAAAACTTATAATAAAATACTATAATATGATTAAAACAAAGTAGAAGAATATGCCTCTATACCTGCATCAATCCTAACAGGAAAACATTTTATAATTTTTCCATGTACTTCATGCAATAAGGTTTTTTGTTATGCACTTACGTGATAAAGTGGAACTGTATTGTTTTCTGCTAGCGAGAAATTCAAGACATCTTGCTGTCCAGGTTCAAGCCTAACATTAATAGTAGATGTCAACACAGATGGAGTAATAGGGTAGTTTGGGTTGGTTGTGGTTTTACCCTTTTTTCTTGACCTACGACCTGTGTCCTTTTTGTTGTCTTTTTGGGTCAAAGGCTCTTCTTGGATAACCAGTATCTTGTCATCACTCAGATACCGCAGGAGTGAATTCTCAGAGTCAGTTGTTGGAGGGGAAAAAAAAGTAAGAAAAAAGAAACATTAGTAAGAGAAACGAACAGAGAACCATTTTGGCTGCATCTGTATTGTCAGCTTGGTTAATTCCCCACTTCATCTGAGCCTCTTTACTCTGCAAACAAACTTATTTGTACCAAGGTTCCAATCAGGAGCAAAATAAGTAGCTGTCACAAAACCTGGGCACAGAAAAGATAGTGATGCATGCCCAGGTCCTTGCATGACAGATAGTATGAACCTAGACCACATCATATGGTTTGTTTATCAAAGAAAATATAAATAAAGCCAAAAGGTTTCAGTGAAATGTTCATCATTCCCACTGGAATCAACAGAAATCTATTTGATCAGCACTGCTGGTCTGAACAGTGACAGTACAATTGCTGGTTCTGGTTTCCAATATTCATTCATACTAATTAGAATGTGTTTCAGAGGACATTACCTGACATCTATAACATCACTTACTCTTTTCTAGAACTCTGAACATTAAGAACTGATTGCTTTTAACATATATCTGAATCTTGAAGTATATTTTCCCTTGACGTTTATCTTTCTTTATACTACAATTAGAGCAAATCCCTCCTACTAATACAAAATTTTAATTTTCAGAAATAGAAACGCAAAACCCCAGATACCAAAAAGGCTCTTTTATATTTTCCATGGCACTCAAGAAAAATAGGTTTGGTTTCTGTGATGATATCTTCATGCTCCGTAAGTAACAAAGAAAAAAAATCTTGCAGAACAGCAGAGAAAAAAAAAAACACTCACCTCTGCTTCCCCTCTTGTACATGTTTTGTTCTTTTGGCTCCCCTATCCAACTGTACTCAGTAGGCATAGAAACAGGCCTTAAATCTGGAAACAATTCAAGATAAACCAATATAATTTCAGAAGATTAAAAATAGAAAGCTGTAGTGTAAGCGATGCCTATCATTAAACTACAGGCATGACATCACCCTTCAGAGCAATCCTTTTTATCAGCACCTATACGTTAGTAAATTGTAGTATTCAGGATTAATTAAACATTATAGATGCTGGATTCTCTTCATTATACCGATGTGAAGGAAAGCACAACTGACTTTAGTGAAATTACTTGTAATTATATAGCACATCGCAAACTTATTTTTAAACTCTGTTCTGTAAAAACTTACTCAATAAATAGATGTTTTGGAATAAAGAAAGAAGCAGTTTTTAAATGGCACCTGAAGTTGCCCTCTCTTCTAAAATTGCTCCATCCGAGAACAGAGAAGAGAAAGCTGGATCGTCTCTAAGTACTAACAGAAAGCAGCACAGGAAACTAACATCCCTGTTGTCCAAACTTGCACCACAGACTAACCAGTTCTCTGGCAGACCAACAGAGCCAGTGCCTAGAGTGCCTAAAGATTTTTCTTTTTTCCTCAGCTGTGTTCCATTCTAGCTGTTATTGGGTCTCCCACTATAACTGCCTTATATCTCCATTGAACTGCAGCAGGTTTTTATTACCTCTATTCCTCAGACACGTTTTTCTTTACTGTTCTGAGCTTGTGAGAGATTTTCCCTTTCCTAGATATCAAAGACAAAAAAAATAGGAATTTTCTTTAACAAAATCAGAGAAAGGAAAAAAACCTCAAGTCTCAGAGTAGGTGGATGATTGATGGGATCACACATCTACGTGTCTATATATCTCAAAAGATCGAACCTAGCCACACAGGATGCTGTGATCAGCAGGAGGAGTCATTGCTTTCTCTGAGGCAAAGAAGTAATGCCATTTTCAAAATCAGATATAATTACAGTTTTTAAGAGCAACCTTTTATCCTAAGTCTGTAAACTTTACAAAAATAACTTACAGCTTTGAAAATAAAGCCCCTGCAAATGTATGGAGAATGCACTGCTGTCTTTCAGTGGTATTCTTCTAAAATTCACCAAACACCAAGCAAACAAGTTTTAACAGATAAGTTTCATCAATGTCTTTTATGTAGATAGTTACACTTGCACACAAGCACATTTTTATACCTGTACACCCATATGGATTTACATACACATTTTAATAGCATCTTGTATATTTAAGCAGTCACCATTCTAAGATTTCAAAATATATTTCAGTATTAACAAATGCACCGAGGATAGTACTCATGTAATTATATCCATTTAGTACAGCAGCAAATTTTGGAGGGCCTTACATCTTATAGGTGCTTTCATACCACAAGGAAGACTATTCAGGCTCTCCATTGAAGTTTAACAGTCCAGAACATTGCAACTAGAATCATCTCCAAGAGTTTGTGAATGAAATTGAGTAAATCAAGATGCTAGCTATAGGAACAATATGAACTTAAGTATCATTCCAAATGCAGAATAAATCTATAAATAACTTACACACTCCTGATCCTGAACGTTAGCTTGTAATTATACTAATTACTCCTTCGCATAAACTTTTGTCCAACATTCAGAGCCAACAGGTCATGGTCTAACAAAGAATGATGGATATTTGGGGGTGTTGCAGGTCTTAATAGCACAATTTGTAAATCCGATCAACTTAAAAACGTTAAAGAAATCAGGCCTACCGTGGGTGGGTGTTTTCTCTCTTCTCCGCACTCCTGTAGCTCTGCTTCTCTCATACTCAGAGCCCACAGGGTGGCCTTCACCTTCAATTAAGGTGTAGTATTTCCCACTTTCATGCTCCAGAAAATAGCTTGGAGACTCAGAGCCTTTCATTCCAGACTTTCCAAATTTGCTGATGTCATCACAAGACATGATTCCAATTTCATCCCTAAAACCAGTAAAACAGATTATGGAGAAATAACCATTTTATGGTAAAGCTAAAGTGTACAGCTGCCTCTCCCAACTGCTGCAAATGAAAAGTCCTGTAACTGAAATGCTGTGCCTGAACTTTCATGAAAGTGATTTAATTCAACAAATGTGAATCAATGAAATTGTCATTAGGTTCCATTTTTGCTGCAAGACAAACATAGTTATTTCGGAATTTTCTAGTATTTGAAAGGAAGCATAAGGAATTGGTATAACATGAGACACCAAGGGTTTCCCTTGCAGAAATGCCCACTTTAGAATAAGGTACAAGTAGTCACATAAAAGCAAATAAGACAAAATTATTAAAGACTTCTTTAAAGACTTCTTTGGTTTAGGACTAAACCCAGATTTTGCTCAGCTGGCATCCAGCTAAGTGAAAATTAAGTCTCTCAAAATAATGATATGCTGCTTACTGTATTTCTAGCTCTTAATTTTACTAAGTATTTAGTTTGACTGTGGGGCTTTTTGTGTGTTTGTTTTTATTAACCTAGTGAAATTAAAGTGTAGAATTTTATTTTTCAAAACCTTAAATTTATTAGGACAAATACCTGGGGCCGTAAAGTCCTGACATAGGAGACAGAATGAAAACATCCTGGAGCGCAGAGTTGTCCATTTTTGAGGATATGCCCATTGTACTTGTTGGTGTTGTAGAGCTGCTTGTTGGACTGGTTGGAATTACAGGCTGTAAAAAAAAAAGCACAAGAAGAATAAATTAATGTTTTCTGTGCTACAATTAACAATGAACTCAATGTGCATAATTTTAGGAATCTTGACCTGTTTTTTTTGAATTAGCCATTTTTTTTGAACTACTGAAGTTTCTTCCAGAAATATGTCTAATGAAACACTGTTTTACCAAAGAGTTCAAGACCAGTCATGAAATAAATTGATAAAAGAACAGTAGTGAAATTAATTTAAAAGCCATCTCATGGAAAAATCAGACTCAGAATCAAAACATGATTTTTAACCAATGCAAAAAATCAATTATATGAGGAGGAAAGACATACACTATTAAATGTTATTAATTCAAAAATTAATTGCAGAACTCTGGAATACTTGCACTGAATAAGAGTGTTCGTAACCATAATGTTGTTTTCAGAAGATGATTTATTGTTAACAAGGACAAAATACAGAGTTTTTTTTTAAGAAAACAGAATTCTTAGTCATCTATTTTTTCTTATTTTTTTACTGAAACCACAGCTGTAATGATTGTACCACAGTGATACAAATATAGGATCTATGGTGACTAGCAATGAAATACAAATTAATGGAAGCAACAAATGTGAGCATCATAAATATTAAAAGTATTAATAAAATCTAGGGATCTTTCTGAAGTCAATGGCTGTAAGGACTACAACCAAATACTCTGTGCAGGATACAAAGACATTCACTAAGAATATTTTTCAACCAAGGTACAGTCTGTTTATACTCAACAAATAGAAAATATTTTATTTTATATTATTGTTTAGATTATTTATATAAAAAATTCCCAAATACAAAATTGTGCTTAAATAGATACAACCAGATTTCTACAGTTGGAGGAAAAACAGTGACCCAGAAACTGGATGAAAGCTATGAAGACCAATACTCTCTTTTTAAATGCAATGCTTTTTGTCTTCTAAATACAATCTTTTTCTAAACACAATGCTTTTTCTTCTAAACACTGACATTATTTTTATGTGATTCAACAAGTAAAAGCAATCCTAAATACCAAAAAAGGATGTCCAAATTATACTACTCTTCTATGCTTATTGTTAATCTTCTTATACTCTGATCAAAGGTTTTTGGTTTTTCTTGTATTATCAATATAAGTAGATCAGAAGTGACGACCAAAGACAGGAATCATTCAGTACTGACTTTCTCAGATCTTTGGAAATCAAAGCCTCCCACCTTATGCACAGTATCAACCACTACATTTAGAGTCCTACCATTATTTCTGCAGTTTTGTTGTGGCAGTATTAGTAAAGAAAGTAAATATAAGATATTCTAGTAATCCACCAATTTACCTGCACCTGGACAGAGTTTCACATGGGTCAAAACAAATTACCACCATCACAGAAAGACAAGCAGGAACTCCATTTCAGAATCAGAAAATAAATTAGCGATACCAAGCCTCTTGTGAATAGTGCCTTTTCAGTGGTTGGCTATTCAGCAGTCATCAAGGTTTCCCAACAGAAAAAAAGGGTGGGGAGAGATAACAACTGTTCAGTTTGCCCCCAAAGAGGGTGAAAGCCATGCTATTCCTATTTGATTTTTAAAAATCTAACTTTATAGCAATGTAATCTTTTTTACTTCAATTTAATTCAATTCCTGGTCTACCCATCCCAGAAAGTGAGAACTTTCCTTTTCAGTCTTCTTTAACTTTTTATTTATTTTGACATCCTGAATACTATGTTTCCCCTTACTTTTGCTAGAAAAGAGAAAAAACCCAATTCTTCCCTTATAGGGCTTGTTTTCTAAACCTCTAATGAACTGTAGTGTGCTCTGTACTTTCTCCAGAGGATTAAACTAGGTGTACCCAGTGTATGCTAGGTGTACTCAGTACCCAGCTGAGATTGCACAAATACTGAATAAAGCACAATAATTATTTCACTTATCTTCTGTTCCTATTTATGTCTCTCAGCCAGGTACTTGAGTTCCTTCCAACACAACATTGAGCTTTTTTGTTTTTTTTTTTTACTGTAATTTCCACATTATTTGGAATTATTGCCGTATTATTCAATTGCTCCATTCTTTAAAACTGCATTTGATTATTTCAAAGAATACTTGCCCCTCTTTCATTTAATTACATTTTTATAGCTTCTTTCTGATTTTCTAAACTAATTTTTAATTACCAGTCAAGGCTCCATTGTTAAACCAGGAGGGCATGTGAATGCACTGTATGCAAATTCAGTAAGCAGATCCTTCAGCTTTTCAGGAAAACGTGGAACAAAAAAATGCATGTATCACCTCTCTGTTAAATACTAAATGATACGTCCTTTGATAGCAAACCATTAAGGCTATTTGTTAGGCAGGTTATCCAATAATTTTCCACCCAATCAGTCTCAATTTCATCTTGTCCTTAATCCTCTATGCCATACTTATGAGAACGTAATGAGAAAAGGTATTAATATCAGAAAAAGAGGGAGCTTCTCTCCTGTCTAGCAGGCCAGTTAACTGCTCACATAAGAGCATTAAATCTGTTTAATGATTTCTTTGTAATAAATTCATGTTGTTTTTACTCATCTGTTATCTTCTAAGTGCTCACAAACTGTGCATATTAAGTGACTGACTTGTAATTCTCTGGCTCTTGCATTTCCCCTTTCTGAAGCCAAGCATTAGACTTCTGTAATTCATGCATCTTCCACAATTTCACAATAAATGTGTTTGAAAAAAAACAATGGTCCAAGAGTGCCTTCCCCCTTCCCCACAAAGAGTTCTTGAAGTTCACTTTCCCCACATAAGGGCTGGAAGTTTTTAAGAAAATACACTGCTTCACGAGTGCTTTCTGATAAGCCGTCTCCTGCCTTCTCCCTCACAGCTTTACTTATGTTTTCTACCTTCTCTATGGAAAATACCTGTCCTCGGTATGTTCCAAGAATTTGCCGGCCATTATAACAGTGTCTGTTTCTGTCCCTTTCTCAAAGGACGCACCCAGTCCAAATAATCCATAATACGCGATTCCGCTAGTTCCTTGCAAGAAACACACTTTGCTGGCCTGGGAGTCTTTCATGATGAGAAGAGAGCATCTGCTCTCTCCTCCTCTATCATCACTCAGCAAATACACCTTCACTCAGAGCTCCAGATATGTCTGTGATATTGTCACATGGAATTTCAGTAATTTTAGGTATCTACAAAACAGCACAGGGGCCTTTTAATATTATTAAAACATTAGATTAATGAAAGCATTTAATATAATATTTCAGTATTATACCAAAACAGTAATTTTAATTAATAGTGAATATCATCCCAACCCAGGCTATCAGTTAAACACTTGATTCTTTAAATCTTTTATCTCAATTCCAATAAAATTAGGTAAAGTGATCATGCTGACTCTGTGTGTGTACAGATGAATGTTTGATGAGGTGAGTGCAAATACAGACATAGGTGAAAAAAATCCAAAGGAAAACACATTTGTTTATAGAGGACTTCTGAGAAGAGACCTTTTAGCTATCTGCTGTATGTTATTCAAAGTTTTAGATGAGAATAGTTAATTATCAGTAAAATGATTAAGCAACACCGAAATACCAGAATGAAAGTAAGATGTGGTAAATTCAACACTCATCAGAATAAACAATTTTTTCCAAACAGAAAAATTGGAATTGTTTCCAAAACAAAATACATTACTGTGATTCTGAGTGTATTTTACAAATAAATAAATATTGTACCTGTTTAAAAAGTGCTGCTCAGGACAATGAACACATGACCCAATGCATCCTGTAAAAACCAGCAGGACAAGAGCAGGAAGCTGGTAAAGCCTGGTGGTACAGCAACAAGAGGCTTGAGCACGGACATCCCTTACATTTTGAGGGGGCATGAAGGTCAAGGACGGGGTACTGAGTCTCTGCTTTTTCCCTGGAAGGAATAAACTCAATCCCCAGAGTTCCCCTGGTGGGTGAATTCACAGAAAACACACAGGCGTCACTCTTCTACATGGATTGTCTGCAGTAAGGGAAAATGGGGCTTTGCGACTGCGCAGCACCCTAGAAATTCCTTCATTCATGCCACTGATATAGATGGCTTATTGCTTATTGGACAAGCTGCTGTTCAGAAAAATTTATGTTCAACAATACAAATACTGCTTGCGATAAGAAGCAGAACTGTCAATATTGCTGAGGATTTCTCCCACGCTAGTAAATGGGTATGGCTGGGCTGTGAAACAGCGGGTGTGGTCACAGGGTTTGCAAGTCCAGTGGATTCTTACTTTTTTGAAACTTGAAATATATGCCTTTTTTGATGTGTAATTAATATTTTTGTCCTCAGAGCAAGAGAATACAATAAATTGTATATGAATATGACAGAAGTCAGTAAAAGCATGAGTGGCATTGGGATGAAGAGGAAATTCTGTTCACCATTTCTTCTGATACAAGACATTGAAGAAAACAAAACAACTTTCTCGCTTGTTTCATTTTCTTCATCTGAGGTGTTATAAATCTTTCCTTGCCCAAGACAGTTCTCACTGCACATAATTTCAGAGTTCACCTGAGCAATTCTATCACAGTACAGCACCTGAACTATGAACTGCAAACTACCTTGAGCAGTATACAAGGAGTGACATACACCAACTTGGTATTTTCCTTTTTTCACTCCTGAAGCATCTTTTCTCATAATGCTGTAAAATTTCTCTTTTACACAAAGCAGCATCTCTCCAAATTCATATGGTTTTCAAAAACTGAAATGACTAGCTAGAATTATTCTGAAAATACTTAAGTTATGGAGCATTACACATATTTTCTAATAGGTGAGAATTATTGTAAAATTTCACTGCTGACATAAGCTTTGCTATTCATATCACCAACTGACAGATTCTATGTCTCAAGCTAAATAACAACAAGTTTCATGTTCTGGATCAAGTAGTAACAGGAAGGATTTTTCCAATTACAACATTTCTGCAAGTAAAAAGAAAAAATACAATAAATGTCATTTGATTTGAATGAAGCTGCTGGTGTGCTCACTTTTATAAAAAACAGCACTATTTGCCATTGCAGATGAAAGAACTACTTTACACTGAGTGGGAAGCTAATCACAGAGTTTAAAAAGGAAAATAGTCTTCTAATATCACATAATACCAACTAGAGACAAAATGAGAAAGTGGTATGACTGACATGTTGTCTCACTGAAAGATAATTGTAGCATAGAACACCAGCAAATGTTAACATTCTGCCGTTGTTAATAAAGCATCAAGGAAAACTAGACTAGGCAAAAGAATACTACGAGACCGAAAATTACATTTTATAAGGATTCACAGATTCTGTATCATGAATAATTCATAAATTAACGATGGGGTACAATTTAAATTGTGTAAAATTATGTAAAAAAATTATTAACAACACCTGTAAGTGCCTCAAACAGTAACAGATAACATGACGTTTGTTTAAAACATTTCTTCTGTGCAGTAGCCTGAGTCAACAAATACTATTTCTGGCCTCTGAATTTCAAGTTCTTAAATCGTGCTTCCTCTGTTCCTTCCCTTATTATGTGTTGCTTTTGTTTTGTGTTTTAGCAACTCTAAATCCAAATGGAAGAATTGCTCTGCATGTGTTATTTTTCATGCTGTGTTACATATATCCATGTATGTATCCACATACATAACACACCATGATGGAACACATGCAGAGCAATATGTAGGGGTCCATATAGGTAACACAGTATGAAATAAAACACGTCCGTATAGTTTATCCTTTTTTGTGACAGTCTGACATTTGCTGAATTGCTTTCAGTTTTGATCTACTTTAACCGAGATATTTTTCTACAGATAGCTGCTTACTGGTCATTCCATACCCTACATTCATGCCTCTGGTTACTTTTGCCCGAGTATAAAACTTTGTGTCTCTGCTGAGTGTATTTTGCTTATTTCTGAAAGTCTGGCGATAGCCTCTGACAGCCTCTGCTCTCTAACAGCATGTTTACTGCATTAGTGGTAGAAAACTCCTGAAAAACAAATAAATAAAAGCAGAAGCCTTGCTACCAATTCAACTGATTACTCTGGTCTTGAGAGTCTGAAAAATGCCAAAGTCAAACAAAGGCGAGAACATTCTGCAGCCAAGAACAGGGCGAGGGAAGTGAGATCACTGCTTTCCAGCAGCATCAAGCTGTTATGTCAGCTGTCCAGGAAACACAAGCCTTAGTATCATCTTGAAATTTAGTCATGCTAGTTCCAAGTCATTAATGACATTCATAAATAATACTAGATCGAGATGAGAACTGTAGGAAACAGGCAAACCCAAAAGCTGCATCCTGAAGTACATCCAGACCCTAATACTTGAGCTTGGCTCTGTGGAATGAAGACTAAAGAAGACCTAAAGATGCTAAAGATGCCCTAGAGTTGGTTTTCAACATCTTATTACAAAATCTACTG
Source organism: Pterocles orientalis (assembly GCA_011057875.1). Taxonomy (NCBI): domain Eukaryota; kingdom Metazoa; phylum Chordata; class Aves; order Pterocliformes; family Pteroclidae; genus Pterocles; species Pterocles orientalis. Next base: position 271,672 of record WKFP01014125.1, on the reverse strand, counting down.
TTAAGAAGTAACACTGGCAATATTCTTTATTTTCCAAAGTGATTTATGTTTTTATTCAAATCCTTCACTGTACTATTCTCCAATATAGAACAAACATATCCTAGTGAGGACGACATTTAAAGCATCCTTCAATCATCAGGGGTTCTCGCATTCTGGGTCATTGGGAGAGAACACATCACAAGAATAGAAACTGTTGGTAATTCCATGAACATAGCTTGTGGCACTTTCACTTGTCTGGCTATCATGACAGAAGCTGGCATGTTTTGTGGAAAATCCTGTGGCATATATACAGTACATACTGTTTTCACACTGACAAAACTTTCAGAACTAGTGATGCTTGTGAAGTATGGTTCTTTAATGTACTAGTATAAAGAGAGGATCTCCGGGGAAGCTCCAAGTAGAGCATCTGGGTAGGATTTATGCACTTTGAAGAATGAAAGATTCCGGAAGTGCCAGGCAGAAAGGAAATTTGCCTGGATAGGCTTGAAGGGCTTGCTTCGTTTTGTTAACTTAATTATTCAGAAACACATTCATATATCATGTGATCCAAACAAAACTACTCTGTGAAGCTTCCACATTATGAAAATGCACAAATTATTCCAGGATGTTCTACAGTATTAAAGACAAACATGCATAGTTACTAAAAAAACCTCTTTCCTTTAATAATGACATTTTGAGTTCAGCCTTTTGACGGTGAGTCAGTTTCTCCTACAGAGGTTGATGCTGTAGGAAGGACCAGCTGTGATGTTCACAATCGGATTTTTTTTCATATCAACAGGTTTTCAAGGCATGAATTTGCAGAAAATATCAGAGGTTCTATTAGCACCTCTACAAAAAACTCAGACTTGATGAGAGATGTGGAACAGAAACAGACTTTTCCTGAAATTTAAAAGGTCTGACACACTTGATTACAAATAGTTTTGACAAGCTGCTGAACCCTAGGCTGCCTTGTTTTTCAGTAACATTATTCGTAAACATTCTTTCCTTCTATGAGTTCCTGTGGCTCCCAATTTCCCCCCAAAAAAAGGAGGAAAGCAATGTTATTGACACATACAGTATTGCCACACATACTTATCTCAGCACCCTACTTCAAAGGAATTTGGGACTCTTTAGAGGCTTCTGTTCCTTTCACTGGAAAGAAAAATTCTAGTGTTTTCTCCTGAATAAAGGATTTACCATGACACCATCATTTCGCCAGCCTTCTTACCTGAAGTGCAAGAGGCTTCCATCTCACGTTCTTCAGAAGGGCAGGAGCAGAAACCAAGGTATTCTGAGGACGTTTTTTCAAGGTTAAAATTACTCCATTTGGGTCTTCCCGCAATGCATTTACTAGGTTCTTTAACTGCCAGCCAACCTAGGGAGAAATTCCATAATTGAATTTTGAAAGCTTTCCATTTAACTTTAAATGTGAAGGAAATCTTCTACTAACTGACAAGGTCTGTTACAGCCTACTCTTTGCAAACATAAGCAGTTTTTATAAACTGTGTCTGATCACTTCTGTTGGACTGAAGTGATGCTGCTGAAGTGGGAATTTTTTTTAGCTGCATTTCTCAACAAAATAAAGCATAAGTGAACACTGTCTCCCTTTTAATAACTTATGAGATCATTGTATACTTTAAATCAAATTATGAGGACTAATGTCATGAAATTATTTTAATCTGGATCCCTAGCTGAAACATTCACTGCTGAGGAGAAAGCCTATGATATAGCAACATATGTAACATAAATGTAAAAGCTTTAAGATCCTAACTGAAGATAAAAGGTCATTTGCTTGATGTAGCTATACAGTCCCTGGATAGAGCTGAGTAATTCCCCCCGTGTGTTCCCACTGCTGTTGAAGAATAGTAACAATAATTAAAAAAAGGTTTAGGTATCCAGATCAGTCCACAAACATCACCATATTATATCAGGTGTAGTTTATAATTACTTCCTCTTAGAGAAAGATACCTGATTACACATGAAGGTGGAGGGAAAATAATAAAGGCGACCTTGAAGAAATTTCAATTAAAAACCTCTTATAAGGGCTGAAGAGAAGTTAAATTATAAACTGTAAGGTCCCAGCCTGTCTCCACAGTGGCCAAAGCCAGAATCCCAAGAGTGAACATTCAGCTTGGCAAAACTGCGATATGTGTTGTAAATCTAAAAGGATTTTTTTAGCTTTTTGAAGTTCTGTTCTATTTTTCATGTTGCTGTTGTATTGAAGACTTTCTAAAAATGCCCTGGCCACAGGGAACCAGAAAATGGCAGCGATTATAGACAGGCCACAGCGAAGCAAATGCGCATGTGTCAACTTGCATTCCATGCAACTCTTCTAGTTTGTGCCTTGTTTATAAAATGACAGAGACTATATATATATATATTTTTTTTTTTTTACTCAAGTATAGAATTAAAGATGAATTATTTTTGATTTTTATAGATTGATGTAATTTTCAGAATGATGGAACCTTTAGAGTTCCATGAGCTCCTTTTAGAAAAGAATGATAAATAATTAAGTTAATGATAAATTATTCCAATGAGAACCTTAATGACAAAACCATTAAATACCAAGATCTATTAGAGAACAGGCTGCAGTCATTGCTACTAGGCTATGATAAAATGCTCTTAGGAATTTGGACATGTTATTATAAATTATATTACTAAAAATATATGTATATAAATAGAACTCATTACAGTGGATTAAAAGTCTTAGTTGAAAACCAATCCTTAAGACAGATTTTGGCATTTATTCTTAAAGAGTCAGTCTTTAAAGCTGTTACTAGCTTCTAGCTATGCTGAGATGCACTCAGCAAAAGGGTGTTTTCTTCCTTTAAGATTTTTAGCACATACATTCAGTTAGTCAGATTCTATAGTACGGGTTAAGATATTTCACTCAGTAATGAAAGTGAGCATTAAAACTAGACTAATGAAGAAAAAAAAGATGAGTGTGATTTTTATTTTATTTTCCTGAATAAATGAAATCAGAGCAATGAGGATACCCACTACATTCAAATCAACGAATTCAGAAGGATATTATTATGTCACCTTTGCACAGCACACTAAAGCTCTGGTCATGGTGCACTGTTCTCTGCTAAACATATTTGCATATTGCAATATGGTACACTATGTTCATCTCTATACCTAGAATGTGGAAAGCCACATGCCCGCTGTCGTCTTACCTCATAACTCAAAGGAAAAACAAAATACAAATGCCAGCAATGAGAATCGCTGCACACAGAGTTTGTAAAAAGAATAGAATCACAGAGACTTTACTGGCTTAAAATTATTGGCTTCTTAATTTTAGCAAAACAAAGTTCTTTTTAAAATTTAGATGCTTAATATGGAAGAAACCTAGAAGAATGCAAAACAACTCACTGAAAATAGTAAGAGGCAGGCAGAAGTTTATGATTTTGGTGATCTACACTTAGGATTGCTCTAATCAGTAATTTGTATTGGTTTGTGCAATCTCAGTGTGGAAAGATGGGCTCCAGGGAAAAGATCGGATATTGCCGTCTATGTTAAAGGATTTTTTAGTTTTCTCATAGAATGTACAAGACAGAGAACTAGTGGAAACTGCAAAATACAGTAATTTTAAAAATAGTCCAAAAAATGTCAATCCCTACAATACTAAATTTCTTTATGATAAAAATGTAATGAAGTAAATACCCACAATGCTTGTATACCTAAACCTGACAGTTTTGTAGCTGGGACTGCATAACTGTTACGTTCAGAAAAGCATAACTCATTTTCATTAACCTACAGTAAACTAGGTTTTTTTCCTAGTTCTCCAATATCTTCTTTAGAGTCTCGTTATACTGATTTTGTTCCTTCTCATTTAGAACATCTAGATTTGCATGAATGGAATTCAGAATACATACTACCAGCAATAGAGATTTTGGCATTTTTTAAATCGAAACTCTGTTCATGCTGGACAAGCACCTTTTCTCCTTTTTTTTTTTAAATAAAAGCTACCTGGCCAATGGTGACTCATTGATGATCTGTATGAAAAACTAATAAAAAAAATCATTAATGTCACAGATGCAAAAAAAGAAGGCTGAAGAAAACGTAAACCGGTGTGTGTGTGGATGACTGCACAGGCATTAAGTGTGTGATCTATTTGTCTGTTAGAAGAAACCAGAAAAAACAGCTGGACTGTTGAACATGATGGTGCTCATCAAAGGATTCCAGTAGTCAAAACCACCACAAGTTATTCACCTCCACACCAATTTCTTTAAAACACATTGTACATGGGTTGTGGTACAAATTTAGAAGACAGTTCACATCGTGAACTAGGGGCGCATAGTGGGTAGAATACCTATACTGCTTTCTCTGCTTTTCTTGAAAATTCTGGGGATAAAGCAGAAGTGTGGTTCCTCAGTTCCTTCACTGCCTTATCAAACCCTAAACTCTATCAGGACTCCGAAGAATAAAAAAGTTCTAAGAAATACAAAAATACAGAGTGCACCTCACAGAAGGAAGGTAGGTTACACCTTGTGAGACTTGTGCATATTCTACTCACTGTATCATATGCCAGCTTTAATCTTACCTGGGTGGAGAGACAGAGCGTTAACAGGAATTTAAGAACCGCCTTGTTAGGAATTTGATGGAAATCAATCGTATAGAATAGTATTTTCTGAATATTCAGAACATACTATATTTTACACCACCTGAAAACAAGTAATTCTGCTTGGACTGCAGTAACCCTTATGTGAACCAGGACAGATGTTTCCCCTCAAGGCTCTTCAAATACCTAAGCAAAGCCATCTGGATACTTACTTGAACCTCAAGAGTATGACCTCTCTTCATATTTGCATTTAAATAAAAAATAATTTTTAAAAAGGCTTCTGTAAACTCAATTTTTTGTTAAAGAAACAGACTATCATCCCTTCATATTTTAAGTCTATAATTCACTTCACCTTGATAAGGAATTAATCAAAGGAATTTGCTTGATTAACATGGAAACCAGAAATTATTATTAGACAAAAATGTGTTGGAAGATCATAAGACTACTTTCTGTCACTGAATGGGAAGCTCGTCATTAATACCTAGAACTGATTCATCCTTCTTATTGATATCCTGTTACTAACAATGATGGAAAAACAAATGTTGTTCCATTATCTTACCTAGTTATTTTCATTAACTCATGGAGAAATACAGCAAGATTCCAAGAAGATGCAAGATCTGCTACTGGAAGACATGCATTACAAAGCCTTTTTGAAAGGCAGAAGCCTGAGAATAAGTAACATGTGGCAAATTATTTGGAAACAGAATTACATCTTTTGGGGGAAGAAGTTGTAATTCTCATTACATCTTTTGTCTTTCCTTTACCTACCTGTATTTCACACCACACAGTGTGTTGAAACACAGGTGGTGTGACCGGGCGCTCCATTTACAGATTTGCGTCCATATAAAATGAGCTCTCATTAAGACTCAAAGTTACAATTCAACAAACATACACCTAGGATTGTAATTCAATAAATATCTTAACACTAATAAATCAGTGCTGAAATTATTTCATTGTGCCAGGGCTCTTGACACACTTAATTTAGCCGCTATCTGTTAAAAAAGAGGAATTCAGCCTCAGACCTAGATGGCTGGCTTAACCATATTGAAACCCTTAAAAAAATTCTCTTTATATGATACGAATGATACATTTGCTTTTTAACCCATTACATTTTTTAATGTTCATGTGTAACTTAACATTTTCGATGACTGTAAATGACCTGAACTTCACACAGTATTTCAGACAAGATATTACCAATGTCAAGACAATGGCATTAAAACTCCTGGAAACCTGTTCCTGATTAATTCCATGTTCATCTTTGCCATTTTCAGTCACATCACCTCCAAGGTGCTCAGTTGATTGGGGATTAATTACTACATTCTGACTCCTGGAGTCTTGCCAGTAGCTCCTGAGTAACATCTAGCTTTCAACAGGATTTACTAAAAGCATTATTATTGCTCTCTGTCCTATTAAATGACCTTCAAACTCTAATGCTCAAAAAAAAAAGTTTTCAGTTTTCTGAAAAGTCAGTTTTTCCTAGTTTATCCAGTACTTTTCTATACAGAAGTAGATTAAGTATTTTACAGAGCAGACAGCTCGATATCAATACTTGTTTGGATCTGCAATATTTCTGTTGCCTGAAAAATAATGAAAGGTAGAACATTAACACAATTTACTTTTCATAAATTTATGCTGCATTTCACCTAAAATGCCATTTTCCTTCCTGGTTTTAGTTATCCTTTCCTCTCTAAAACACCTTGCATAGTATCAACTAGGAAGTTTTGCCTTCCTACATTTCCCCAGCATGCAATGTCATCCTAAAGCAGACAATTCATTAAAAATCCTTGCTAAGGGACTTGCAATTAAAAGTTTCAATCACTTCAGTAAACTGAGATATAGATGATGTGGCAGTAAATTATCCAGCTTTCCTTCTATCCTGAATATGTATACACCTATATGTTTGTTATGACTCCTTGTTACGGAAAATTGACAGAAACAAGCATTTCTTGGATAGTGACTCTCTTAGCTTTAATTTATGCTATTTTCACTGCATGACTGTCCCAGTTCTCTGACTGAAGAATCATGTCCCATATATAAAACCACTTTAAAAAAGGACATGACATTTACTATTTCAACTAAGCAGCAGAAAATATACTAACCACAGAACCTAAGGCGCAATTATCATTTTTTCAAGAAAATAAACGTACAGTGGCATGTTCATCACTTCTGTATAATTTTATACGAGAGGAAGTAAAACTTCTATAAGGCAGTGGAAGAAAACCATTGCCGTTTGATAGTGTAGGGAAAAATAAAGAGTTAGTGTGGCAGTAATTTAGAATGTATAACTTATTTTTCAAGTTTCTTATGCTGTTTTATTAAAATCTAACAAGCAAGAAGGACAAGCAGAAAAGCAAATAAGGAAATTGGGTAATGATTAAATCATTTTAACAGCTAGTGGTGAATCGTCTGATTTAATTAATTTCTTGCCTAAAGTACTATTATTTTTTCTTTGATCTTTATAATTGTATTACAGACCGTTCCATGGTTAGACCAGATTCCACGTAGTAAGTCTTTTATTTCTAACTCTTTCAACTGTTGCATTATATAATTTGTGAACTGCTTTCCTTTGATACTTTCTGAACTCTACTTTTTTTTTTTTTAACTCAGGGGATTGAAAAGTTATTTGAAAAGTAAAACAAGTGGTCTTATTTTGTTAATATTTTAATATAATTGTTAAGATAATGTTTTATATAAAATCAGTATATTAATTGTAAATAATAATTTTGAAAACATAGTAAAAATATTCTAGCCACATCAGTCCCAAAATGCTTAACTCCATATAACCAGGAATTCAATGGGACTGTCAGTGTCAGCATACTTAATCCTCTGCTATAGTTACACAGCCCCAGAGACATGCCTCCAGGATGAGCTATGTTGCTGTCTGTGCTGACTCCACTCAAATGCAGGGACAGTACAACTATTTCCAAGTCTACAGCTTCTTAAACCTGTTTAAAACTTACTCCTCTCACAGTCTCAAAACAGGTGATTCTTCCCTTAAAATGGACTTCCTGATGGAAAGAGTCAAACGTAATTTGAAATTAGAAGTTTTATTTTTAAGAGGAAAAAATAAAATAAAAACATCCTCCTAGCTTCATTTTTGCCCATGTATGAACCAAAAATGAATGCAAGCCTTTCAAAAAGAGTAAACAGTGAGTTGGTAATGGCTACATTAATGTAGTGTCATTTGTACTATTTTAGCACAGAAGTATTGCCCTACCCATGAATGGATGCTTTCACCATACAGCTCTCTAACTCGGTGTTAAATATGCAAAGCATTACCATTGGGAATTTAAAGAGGTTGTTGAGGGGGGTCATGCATTAGGATGACAAACTGGAAGTACTCAAATTATCTAGCTTACCAAAAAAAAGTGAAGAGGTAATTTGATTACATCCTGAAAATACCTAAATGAGAAACCTGCTCTACAACCTAACAGATAAAAATATATCAAGGTCAAAGGACTGGGAGCTTGTGCCAGACAAATGTAGACTAGAAATAAAATGACTTCTTTTTTTCCCCAGCGATGAGAATAATTAACTACCGGAACAATTTATTAGAGGTTGTGGGAACATCAATGAAAGTTTAAAAACCCAAATGATCTTATTAAATGAATGAATATGAATTTATCCAGAAAATACATTGGCCTAGTTCAGTCAAAATCAGATTAAATGATGCCAGTAGTGAGTTATAGGATTGGAATCTATTAAAAGAGATCCATACTTGCTGTAATCAGGAAATAACACTAACACCTACATTTTCATCACCTAGACTTTTAATGCTTTGAGTAAAGTCTCTGTAGAAAACAAAGATGAGACTGGAGACCACGGATTTCACCAGATACATACACTGTAAATAATATTTTAATTATCTATCTCGAAAATTCTGTAACACACCACCACCACCACCCCCGGTCATTAATTTCAAATAGGTTACACCTCATTTTATGAGCTGGTCTTTCTAGTATTAAAATATTGATTACATGGAAATTTAATGAGCTGTGGCCTTTGAATTATTCTCTCCCACTAATGGAAATAATGGTAATTATAAGCATGATATTGATCATCACAACTTGTGATAATTTGGGTGAGGAAGGAACACAGCTAAGGGTAGTTTGCAGCAAGATGTACCAGAAGTGACTTAAAGCGCACAATGGAAGACCAAAGGGAAACTCAAAACATTAAAACTCTCAATCCATGAAGGGAAGAGAGCTGGACATATACCTCTGAGACATGCAAGCACTTGATATTACTGTCTGACTTCCCACAGTCACAGTGGAGGCAGACAGACATTCCCAGCCATTTCAAAGGAAGAATAAATTTCCTAAAGAAACAGTTTGGCATTTATTTCTTTTCTTAGCTTGTTATAAACTTCAGAATGAAAAATTAATAGTGGGGCTTTTTTAGAAAAAGGTCTTTTATGCCACTCGACTCAGCTGTTGGTTGTACTGTGCCCTTAGCTGGAAAGGGATTACAAGTATCAAACACCTTGGGCTTGTTGCAGTAACACAGATGGAAACAATTGCTATCCAGAAAACCAGTTCTTGAGTAGGTGAATGAGGGGATTTCACCTATGGCAGTAAAGATTAAATCAGGCCTGTGATTTGAGGAGTATATTTGATGGAGAAAGCCAGTCTAACCCATATTTCAACTTGTAACTATGACAACTCATAGAACCTCTCTAATATAGGTAAGAGCTGCATGCTGCATTAACATTTAAAGTGTAAATGAATAAGTCATACTTCTTTTCAAGAAAAAATATTTGCTCTGTAATCATAAGATTTTAATAGTCAGACTTTCATATTTCCACCTCAGACAAATGGAAGCCAGAAAGAGATTTCTTAATCTTGCTGCTACTGTGTTTGGAGATGGGGTTCAGCCAGAAAATCTGAAATGGCTAAACTATAAGCACTTCAGGAAGTTATTATCATCGTTGCCACAATGCTACTCATACCTAATAAGTAATAAATACAAGTGTGCACTTGTAGTTCCAGCAACACTGTTTCCATTCTTCTGCAACATACATTTTTTTTTATTATTATTTAAAGAGACCATCCCTATAGCTTAAGATAGTACCAGGACAAAATTTCACTGCATTTTTTTCAGTAATTGTCAACATTGGAACCAACATCAGTCAGAAGGCAGCAGCTTGTGTCGTCACAAAATAGAAAAATATAATCATTCAATCTTGGATGAGGCTCTGATAGGCTTTTAGAGCTCAATTACAAACAATTTAACAAAAAAATTATTAATTCTACAGCAAATACAATTCTATAAATGCTGCAGAATTTTCTGAATATAGTATTCCTGCATTTCTATGTAAAACAAAATGTAGTTTTGTAGAGATACAGTTCACAGTACAAAATAGAGCTGTGAAAGAAATGCAGTGGTAGGGACATTTAAGTGTACACAAATTACGTACTACGACACCTTAGGCTCAGCATACACTTCTGTGTGCACATGCTTATGTGATTTTAAACAGGTTATTAGTTTCACTAACTTTATAAAACTGCTTGTCTGTTTAAAAATAAATCTGCATGCAAGAATGCACAAAAGCAAAATCTGGCAGATTTCTAGCAACACTTTGATAATCGTTACATTTTTCCCCCAACAAATTCAGAATATATGTCTGTTACCACACTTCTGCATTTTTAATCTGAATCCTGTATTAAACAGAATGCAAAATTCTGTTTATGAGAAAAAAATGAAACTCCCACAATGATAAGTCTAAGAACTTCAATTAAATATTCTGGGATCTCTGTATAGAAAGAGGATGAAGTTGAACAGCACCTGTGGAAAATGTAAGTTTGGCTTAATCCTTCTGGGCTGGTTGCTCACTCAACTTGTGCCTTTTCTTGTTAAACATAAGCAGTGGTTATGATATTTTAAAAGACAAGTAATAAAGTAGTTTGGCAAAGTTACCTTCTAAGAAGAATTATTACTTTTTAGCAGTGGAAATACGCAAAGCCTGCAGAACAGAATTTCCAAAAAATATTTACCACAGTTTGATGGTTGACCTGGATCACCTCATCACCAGCATGGATTTTCTTACACTGGTCAGCAGGAGACTAAGGACAAGAGATAATAATTAATTTTACAGTCATTCTGCACTAGCTTAGAGGAGTGTTCTACTGACAGAGAACACACCAACTTGGAATTCAAGAGAAAAGAACCAGAAAAGAATTAAAGAGCTGAGACATCACCTCGAGAAATAAATCACAGTGCAAGTTAGCTATTAAGGAAGCAGACCAGCCAGGAGACTTGGACAAGGTTGAATGTTTACTCTTTTTGTTAGATATGGAGTCAGAGAGAGGAGAAGACAGATTGTCCCATCTCAAAAAATACAGAAACATTTAAAGCAAAATACTCTTTGAGCACAAGTTCAAGTTCCCTGTCCAAGTGAGCAGAGTCCTAAGAAAGGCAGAAAAAGAGCCACTTGCTGCTACAGAGAGTGCTCATACTGTTGGAGAAGTCCCTCACAGAAAAGGAGTTATGTCACCAAAACTTTGTTCAGTTCCTGGATATCTTTTGGAGCCAGCCTATAACATAAATCACCTGTGGCACAAAAGCCAGGTGTCAAATGTGAAGGAAGAAAAGATTTATCTGAAGTAAAGGTGACTTGTAGACAGTTATATTCATGACCTCATCGCATACCAGTTAAGAATTCCAGGAAACAGGCCAGAGCTGTTCAGCCAGACAGTCTTCACCAACCACAAGTCCCACCCACCCCTTTTGTGGATGGAGATTAAAAACATAAGATAAATAAAGAGGAAACAATACAACAAAACCCCAAATCATCACAGTTTTAGTGGCTGGCAATTTAGTAACTCCTCCTGTGAATTTCAATTATAAATATACAAATATTTTCAATTATAAATATATAAATATTTTCCCTACAAACCGCATTATATTTCTAAAATAAATTAGAATTACAGTAAAAAAAGGGATTAATTATAGCATGAGTAATTCAATCTATGAACACAATCTGTTGCAACATAATCAAGATGGATCATTCATAAGTTTCAGGACCCAAGATACACATATAGTTATTTTAAGACTTCTAAATGCTGCCAATGACGTTAATGTATCCTCAAGCAAACAAATTTAAGTTTCTTTTACATTCAACTTGTTTTCACAAACTGTGACCCACAAATCATCAGGCTTTCCATGGGTTTGCATTGTCTAAAAACTGACAAAACCTGTATGATACAACACTATCTCAATATGTATAACCCAAGCAGAACAAAATAGCACATCTGAAGCTCACCCATATGGGCCAGCACACCACTGATGCACGCCAGCAAATATTTATGTCTTTGGCTAGCTGCACAGTGCTAATTTTGTGTTGCTTGGATATCAGCATTACATAATTTCAATATTAGCTTCATGAAATCTAAACTTGTAGTTTACCCAGCTTACGCTGTCAAACAAATCCAACACTGAATGAAAACAATGTGACCGAAACACTAGATGAAAAACAGAAGGGATGGGCCTTATTATGAAGTCTGCCATAGTAATTAGATTGCAGCAGTTGAAGTCAATTTATTTTTTCAGATTTATAATTATGAACTGCAAGTTAAGTAACAAGGATATTTAGAAGCTACTTCATTATTCTTGTCACACTGTTTAGTTTTTCTGTGATCAGTCATACTGATTTATGTGCTGCAGCATTTCTGTGTGCTTTTAGTTCAGATTTGCCTAACACTTCTAGGACTACAATGACAATGATAATTAATACTTTTTTTGTGGTCTCTTTTATGGTTTTACTACAGATGATGGAAAATATGAAAATACCATAGTCCTACAGAAAAGAAAAATAAAAAAATTAATAAAAAGTGTCACATTTTCATATTACAAAATGACTGCAAATATACAGGAAATGCTTTTATGCATGACAGAGGTCTTTCAGAATAAAGCAGCTTACATTTTCGGTTGTTCCTGTGATTACGTGTAGTCCATCATATGTTGATTTGATATACATTCCCTGAAAAAAGGAGCAAGAAAGGTAATTCATATTTGTAGGAAACAAATAAACTATGTTTGCATGATAATTAAAATGGTACATTTATTCCAGTTTAAGGACCATAACGTTTGAACAGACTGGAAGGAACCATGGTCTATTAACATTCGCAAATTTAAGTTAAACAAATATGTATCAAGACCCATTACAAACAGCACAGTTTTCTCACTCAATGCTTTTTTATTATTCCAAACAAAGTTTTTGGACAGAATTCAACACTGAGCATCAGCATAAAAATCTCATTCCTATTCAGTATTTGAAATATTTAACATGACCTCTTCTTATTACTAGTGACGCAAAAGAAGTATCAAAACGGAAACCATGAACAGAAACACTCTTCAGATTTAAATGCCCCATCTTCAGAGGGCTACTGAGTCCATAAAAATGAAACCGTAGCCTAACAAAAAGACACGAGCCAGTGCTCATATTGCCAATTTTGGGAGAAAAAATGAGCTTGGTGAACTCACAGGAGCTTTGCAATTAATCCAGCAAGAATTCTGCTTCAAGGAGGCAACTGACAAGATACAGAGAGACAGCCTAAGCAGGTATCCATCTAGCTGTACACACACACGCACAGACACACAGAGCCTTAAGTGTCAGTGAGACTCATTTGCTTGTATTCTTCATTCTTAGGAGTACAGTCACAGCTTCACGTCTCTCCATACAGTACAGTTATCTATCAAATTTTGGAAACTAATTAATCTAATTGGTACATTGTACTGCTGATTTGTTATTCTTTCCATAATTCTGCATCACCTTGTGCTGTCAAAATGGAAGTTCAGTGCCCTCAGCAATAAGAAAGAACATTTTATTCAGAGAAACCAGTTTCAAGATTCCTGAGCACTAGTGACTTCTGGCTAGGAGTTTACACAAACACACACACACACAGAGGTAAAAGTACCACAAAGGTAAAATCATGTTGCTCTCCACAACTACCTAAATTGGAAGGGTATGGAGAAGATGGAGCCAAACTCTTCTTGAAGGTGCACAGTCAGAGTATGAGAAGCAAGGGACACAAGCTGGAACACAACTTTCAAAAGAATTTATTTATTCCAATTTTACCCTGAGGATGATAAAACACTGGAACAAGTTGGCAAGGCTGTGGAATCTCTGACTTAGAAATGATCAAAGCTTGACTGGACGAGGCCCTGAGTAACCTGCTCTCGCTGGATCTGCTTTGATTTTTCATCCTGAGAAAATGTGACTCCTACCTTAATGTAAACTAATTCCATTTCAGTAAGTTTGGACTTTATTTAAATCTCAAAAAGCAAAGACTAGCTAAAACTGATAAGGACTCTCAACTTTGCTGCATAGGAAACTCCATTTCAGATTTTACTCACTATGGCTACCTATTCTCTTAAATAAGATGGCTTTATAAGCTATGTCGTTTGCAAATAACAAAGATGTCCAAATTAAATCTTGGAAGTCTTGAAATCACTTTTGCAAAATATGATTAGTTGGAAGAAAGAAGTTTCTGGGGAGTCTTCCTCTATTTCCTTCTATACAGTTGGCTTAATTTTGTCAGTGTTGCTATTCTATTGTTTCTGTAGCACCTTCAACCATTACTGACAAATATCTGATTTGTTTTCTTTTTGACAACTGAAAACCATAACCAAGAGCACTAGAGCATGAAAAACCCTGAAGGTTCTAATGGAGAATGGGCTCTTGAGCTCCCATAAAAAATCTTAAATAGATATTTAAATCCTTCTAGTATGCATTACGCTGGATTTCCACAGTGAACTTCTAGCCAGAATGTTACACAACTGGCTGCATCCATCACAGAAGTCTGTTATTTTAACACATAGCAGACTTCAGTGACACATTTCCAGACACACTTTTAATATCAAATTTCATATCACAGTTCTAACACCCTACTTGTTTTGACAAGATTCATTCCTCACTTAACAAACCAACAGGCTAAGATTTTTGAGGCCAAAACAAAACACAGCATTAAACTTTTCACTAAATTTTATCATGTGTTTCTTCAGAAAGTTCTTCCCTTGTTAAGCTACATGTATTTTTGGAAAAAGTCAACCCCAATTCTCTCAGCCTGTCCTTATTACAATAGGTACTCCATCTCCATGGCCCTCCTTTCTCTCCTTTTTTTCAATAATGAGACTTTATTCTGATTCTAGTTTCTTTTGAATCTCACCAATGATCTCAGAGCACAGAAGAGTGACAAACTATACCCTTGTCTGTGGGCAAGAGCTGAGTATTCTCATTCACTCTGTCAAGATGGCTCAGACCGGTCAACAGTCAGGGTGTTAAACAGCTGCTCTTCAATAACTGTCATAGGTCAGACACGAAATTCCAAAGAATTATTCTGATATATGAGAGGTGCTACCAGACATGGAAATGTTTCACGGGCTGTTATATCAAGAACCTGCCTGTTCCTGAATAACAAAAAAGCTGCCTTCATCTACTTTTTCTTCTTGCATTCTATTGCAACTCCTTTGTTGTAAAAACTGAAAAGATTGGCTTCCATCACCTTAAATCACAAATTCCACATAAAGAGAAGTACTATTTGAAAGGGTGGCTGTGCATTAGATAGATGAATATTCCCTAATAAAGAAGGGTCTTTGCATCTGCCAGCTTGTCTCTTTGCATTTATTTTTTCCTCCAATGTTACACAGCTGGTCTTATAAAAAATTTTATTCCCACAAACTTTGTTTCCCTTAAATTCTAAAATGAAACAGGAATTCCCTCTGCAGAAAAGTTAACAAAGCTGTGGATATAAGCAGTGTATATCTTAATTAGCGTGTCAGATTACACTGTTTCCATCAGCAGTAGGAAGCTCAGATGCGAGAGAGAACAAAAAAAAGTGAAAGGAAGAGGAATAAAAGTGCTACTGCATTCCAGAAGCAAAACATTCTGCAGATATCAGAAGACTCAAAAACAAATAAATCCCAACAGCCTGCCTGTTCAGAATCTCCTGCTTGAGAGTAACCATTAATCTCAAAGAAGATTAAAGTTGCATGTTATGCAGAAATATCTTTAAATACATGTACAGCACATCAAGTTCAGAAGATTAAAAGAAAGAAGTTTAGTCAGAAATATTTGCTGTAATACAAAAAAAAATCTTCCACTACTGACAATCCCTGATCATCCAAGAGCAGTAGGACATAAAAAGCCCAAAACTCCTCCATGCTCCCATTTTGTGGACAGTCTCTATCATCTCAGATAAAATACAGGCTATCTTAACCTGCTTTTCTTTATCTGACAGCAAAACTGCTCCAAAGCTGGCTCTGGACTGAGTCTGAGATAATTAATAGTATGATTTGCACAGCCTTTCACCTACCCTCACGGATTTAGCAGCAGGCTTAGGAGCTGCACCTCTTCCCCCACAAACAGTAACACAAACTCTTGTCTCAAGGGCCTGTTGCTTATGTTGGGTCCCTCGAGCCAAGAAATACCAAGTGCGTGCTGCTGCACCAGCTTTGTCTAATACTTTTTCAGTACAGAAGTTTGTCAAACTGGTAGTTTGAACAAAGTTTTGCCTTCCAGACATCTTACTCAGGAGAAAAAGTCTTCACAATCTTTAAAGTTACTTTAAAATGAAATGGAAAATACATGGAGGGTATCTTAGGATTTGTCACTCAAAAATCAGTGGCTAAACAGGGAAAAGGAAGAAACAATTTGACTGGTATGTGCGGCTGGTACAGCTTGGAAAGGAGTGGAAAGAGAAAGGAAAAAAACCCAGTATGTTTCTGGAGGCCAGCAAATGCCTGCAGAGATCAGGATGCAAACATAATCATCAGAACTTGGAATGGAAACTAAAATGTGTGCTTCCCAGTGCAAATTCTTTTGTCCAGCAGAACTGCTATGAAACTACCAGCAGAGAGTGTGTTCCGGGGAATGCGTGAGATAAGACTATTTTTTAATAAAGCAGGCTGAAAAAGAAGACACTTTAGAGAGAAAAAAAAGAAAGACGACTATTAAGTTCAGAAAAGCATGGGCAGAAAGTTAGAAAATGCTGGAACTGAAGGGACACATTCAAATGACGTACAGTCCCTTTGTGAAAGTGCTTTATGACACAGAATTTATTTAAACAATTAAACACACACATACTGCTCCTCAGGAGTTCTGACTCTGTGGACTGTATGGACTTGGACCTAGAAATTAATTCAGTTTATGTGCAAGCTTATGCAGTGTCTATAGGATTTCTGCCTCATCTGTTGAAGAAATTAGAAGGCATATAATAAAAGCAGTTTTGCCAACGGAGTTTTGAAAATAGAGAAAGATTAATAATTAAGTCAACTGAATATCACTCCAGATAACTGAATTCTTACATAAATCTGCATAATTTACAACACATTTTTTCACTGATGGTGAATAATTGTGTTCATTTTCTAAGTGCCAACCCTGTATGAAGCTGAAGTTAGTTCTCAGTAGTTCTCGAAACCTTAACTACACTTAAAACCAAGAGAGACTTTATTTAATCTTATGCTATAAAAGTAAAAAAAGTTCTGAAATATTGTATGGCAAGCTTCTCCTGAAAAATAAATTTTTAGTGATTTTGACATAAATTGCTCTATGCATTAGATTCCTATCTATAAAACTAAAATTACAATATCAACTTCAGAAGTGTGTTGTGAGGATGAATTAATTAGCATCTGTGAAGCACTCAGTGAGGCCATATAAAAAAAAACACCTCACGATTAAATTAGTAACTCAAGGGAATGCAGAGCTTAGCATTGTGGTAAATAAGACCTCAACCCCTGTGCTGAATGATAAGGATAAAAATGGAACTCTGAATACTTTCCATTCAGTGAATAGCATTCATTTTTCTCTTGAATGGAGCAGAGATCCTGTGGAAAAAGACTGCTATACAATCATGAGAAAGCCATTTGTAATTCATTACCCTGTTCTATATTTGATTCTGATTAATGTTTTCTTTTCCTTTTCATGTGACTTTTCTTTTATTCCCATTTATAGTCCTTTTTCATATTTTTTTTTTCTAAACAGAACATAGTGTCAGCAAAGTTGATAATAAGGAACTTTCCAACCTAACATGTTACAATGCTTTCACAATCAGGCACAGAAACTCAGTCATTCACAGTGATTTCACTTCATCTAACAAAAAAAAAATTGACAGGCAATTTTGATTGCAGTATTTGTCTCACCTCCTCTGTCAGCAGTGTCCGCTTACTGTAGTTTTGTGGCTATAAACTTACGGGTACACTGCGGATGGGGAACTACACCCTGGTTCTTCCATGCGGTGAGAGTCCGGTCTACAGCACTGTTACAGCACAGGCCCTGAATCAGACCACAAGGGGAAATGGGGCCACAAAGGGAACACATTTGGCCACTGGGATGCAGCAGCACAGCAAAGAATTTGTATCTATCTTCAGGAGTACATACTGGGCTAGGCATCTGTGACACCACAGAATTGAAATTAAATATGTGTTATGCTGTTGTAATGTTCTTCATTGACTAAATCAGTCTAAAATTATGTAGACATAAAAAAGTCCCTCATGATATTTTATAATACATCATTCTGAAATTAGTATGCCTACCTCAAAATAACTATGCTCTGTAATTTTTACAGGATTTGCAAATGATGTTCATTGTTATTCAATGTCAGAATAAAGAGTAAGATATTGAAATAACACAAAAACTAACAGAAATTAAAATAAATCTGAAAATGACACTGATTTACAAACAAGAAACATACCACAATGTATATGGTGACAGTCAAATGTATTTTAATTTGTAAAATCTGGAATTTTCTACAGATGAGCCTTATGGGTACCAATTTCTCTGCCAACTTCCCCCTCTTTGCCTCCTCCTACTGCTTCCTCCAACTGCTTCCTCCAAGCCCAGGAACAACATTCCTGGATTCCTCCTCTTGTAGGGGAAAAAAAAATTTAAAAAAATCCTGAGAAAGCAGCTGAAGACAGTGTAAGAGAGAGCACTGGGAAAAGTAGCCTGTCTCTTGCAGAGAATGTGCAAAAACATCCTAATGCCTGCAGTGCTACATTACACTCTAGCTTTTATTAGGATCTTATGTTCCCAAGCACAATCCCCATCCTCCTGTAGCCTGCCAATATCACAGTGGTTGTAAAATAGGTGACTATGAGGAGGGGAAACAAATCTTATCCACTGACTCCTAAAATTTCACAAAAATCCCTTGTCCAAGAAATGTAACAGTACACTAATAGTTAAAAGTGGTGGCCAAATAATTATTAAACTGTCACCTCTGCAGAAAATACTAATGGTGTGACCCATTACTAATGCAAAGCAGCTGGGATGTTCAGAAGACATCTAACTAGTCTGCTCAGTCAACAATTTATGAATATAAGGGATTAATTTTGTTTCTGAGATGATACTTCTGGAAGTTTTATTTGAACTGAATCATTAGGGAGGCTTAACTATTTTTATGCAAATCCAAGAAGCACACCTTTCACTAATTAATGATATTTAGTTAATTTTATTTGTATATGTATGCATTTGGGGATTACTTTGGTGCATTCCAAAACTGCAATATGGCTATCAGAGGAATAACCTTTCTGCAGCTGCTCATATAGTATACTCATTGCACATGAAGTCCAAGGTAAAACAGGTTTTAGTTTTTTAAAAAAATACACAATCACTTTACTTAGATAAATGTTAATTGAAACACTTTCAGAAATCTAATTCAGCTTACCAAAAAAGTAGGACACTGCA
Source organism: Pterocles orientalis (assembly GCA_011057875.1). Classification (NCBI taxonomy): domain Eukaryota; kingdom Metazoa; phylum Chordata; class Aves; order Pterocliformes; family Pteroclidae; genus Pterocles; species Pterocles orientalis. The sequence continues at coordinate 252,452 of WKFP01014125.1, read as the reverse complement.
TGAAAATACATTTTGATTTCTTGATAAATTAAAAAAAGAAATCACCCTCAAGAACTGAGGCTTGTATTCTGTATTCTAACAGTTAAGCTTTAGACTGCTTTGCTACTTACCAAACCCTCATTGGGCATAATGCTGGTGAGATGAACTACCTCAAGATGTGCTGACTGTGACACCAGAGAATCAGATGAGAGCGAAATGATGTGGTCACAAATCCCAGACAAGGTTTTACACTACGAAGAAAAACAAGTCAATGTAACTTCTCATATTAAACTGAAACTACGAGTGAAGTAGTTCTTCTTCGGAGAACTAACTGAGAATAAACAGATAATTTTACTTCTTCACATTGTAAAAACTACAGGTATGTGAAAGTCAAGAACAAGAGGTTAAGTGAACTGAAAATATCCATAAGTGTCAAGAAATTGTACATGCATGTACAGTTCTGACCAAGATTTTATTGTGCACTGAGAGCACCTACATACCTAAACTATCTTCTCCACTCTAATCCTATGCACTTTAGAAAACCAAACAAACCTGATGAACTTCATCTTATCTGTCATTATAGTGTATCATCAGAAATACAACGGAAGGCAAGTGAGATGTGTAAAAATAAATGCCTTATACACCAATTTAATAACCTATTTTGGCTACCAAATAGTGAGATCAACCCTACCAACAATGATAATTAGATGAATTCTGCATTATATAACTTAGAAAAACATTTCTTTGTTAAAATTACACTGGCAGAAAAGTGCCTTAATTAATCCATTTCCTGAAGTAAAATTCTTCTGCATCTTTGAACACATCCTTTAACTGATATTCTAGATCACCACAATTAGGCAATAGTTTTATGTTACCCTGCCTTCCAGCTAAAGATCTCAAAATTTTAGTGCCAATCCACACAAACACCTTCAAAGTAGGAACCCCATTGTAGAGAGGGTAACAGTGATACTGACAGATTAAACATCTAGACAAACAGTAAGTCTGTGGATCAGAAAGGAACTGATCTGTACTCTCAGATAATCTTCATGTGTAGAAATTTATTACCACATTCTCATGTGTTGCTTAAAGAATTCCTTCAAAAAGACTATGCCTAAAAATATTTGAACCTAATCTCAAAGCATTCATTTAGATCCGTTTCAGAATGGTCTTGCGGTCAAAGTTGTGCTGTATGCATCTATTTTCCTTTGGGGACTACACTCTCATTTTTCCTAATTATATCAAATGGTAGTGAAATCCCCTAAAGGAAGTTTTATTTCAAGCATTTGCAAAAGTATCAGGATTTCTAGTATCTCATTTGACACTATGTGTATAAGTTAAACAAATATAGTTGTCACAATGAATAAATTAACTGACTGAATTTATAGATTATATTCCCATTCACTGTATAGTTACTCATCCAGAAATTCAAGTACAGATGTGGCATTTGTATTTTGTATCGGCTGCAAGGTGCAAAGCATCACATTCAGGTATGCATGACTGCATCGAAAGGTCACCAAAACTCAGAAATATTTCTAGCAGTTTCAACTGAAAAATAGCACAGGGTCAGGAAGTAGTGTTTGATAAGGCACTATCGATGAGATGATACATTAACATATGCTAAAGTATTTTTGGCATAAAAAATAGAAAGGACCAAAGTCTTGTGTGCAGATACACCACAGAGAAACAAGTGCATGCTCTCCAGATAGTGCAATACTACTGCACTTCAGAAAATCTCAGGCAAAGAAGGGTTCTTCAAGAAGCTCAGTACCTCTTGCAGAGGAAGTCTACAAACAGTTTTACAGGTTGTCCAACACCTGAAACCATTTATTGAATTTCTCTCAATGTGCCATGACAAGAACAGAATCTCTAAGGAACCACCAAGTCTTGAACAAGCCATACAAAGTTGCATGTCACAAAAACTATTTTCAGGATGGCAGCCACTGCTGAGTCTGTACAGCGAATATACATTAATAATCTGTACCTACTGCTGAGAGAAAGAACAACCAGCAGGTTGTAATTTTTGATTATCATAGGTACACAATATTAGTCTAAAGAACTGATGCAGTCCTGATAACCGTATTTTCCTAAACAGATACCCAAAAAAAGAAACCTGACTCAGACATGCAGTTTAAGTGATCCTGCAGATCATTCATTCATAATTTATCTCTCCCCATAATACTTGAGTTGCAGAGTAGACGCAGTCTAGCCACGTGACCAGTGAGGGAATGGGAACTATGCACTTACAATCACGTCCTCTGAGCACATGCTGCCGTAGTGTGGAGGTTTTCCAGACAAATCCACACCTCAGCAAATCTCTCCAGTAACCACTGAAGAAAGTTAATCATGGATCACCATTTTATAAATCTGCCTTTACTTCCAAGTATGTATTTTAAAATATCTTTCAAAAGTCAAACAAAATGCCATGTGGTTATTTAAGAGTTATAGATTCTATCTCTTGGAAATGTAAAATTTACTTTAGAGAATCATAATTATTTGAGTATTCTCTAGAAATAAAATCACCATCAAAGAAACAAAAAATTCACTAAACTTATTCTTTAATTCAGTATCCTTGAAGAAATTATATTTTTTAGGGCACTGTGAGAAAGATGGTGATTCTTCACACTTCACCCAGAGTTACAATGATAAATAGGTTGATTCTCAGAGCCTGGATACTCTGGATCAGGTAGTTCCAGGTGAATTTGTCTAGGCTGAGTACTACTGCCTTGGGACCCAGGTTCCTTAAGGTTCATCACACTTTCACTGCTGAGCCCACAGAATACTTAAAAAAGGAAAGTTTCTTCTCTTCTTCCTTTTCAGGCTTCCATCCAGAACAGGTAGAAAAGTCAAAAGTAACATTCCTGCTAAACACGTATTTCTAGGAGTCATGTGCAGTTAGAATTGTGGGTTAAAAGATCTGTGTGTGTATTTCAAATCCCGGAAGATTTCAACTGCTTTTAGAAGTTCTCTTCAGAATCAGGTTTGCAATAGTGGGCTTTTTTCTAAAAGTCACTGCATGCTTTCTAAATTTAACAGCACATCAATGTTTTATGACAAATTTTAATCCTGGCTGGAAGCAGAGTATGTGTAAAAGGCTTAAAAAAATAAGAGTCAGGCACTTGGTTAGAGCTTGTCAAAAGCTTAGCTGAACTTGTAAATCCTTTGAGATTTCCCTTTCACCATAGATTTTAACTCTATCCCAGTGTCACTGCAAGTTTTCAGTGCTGGTAACAGGAAAAAATAAAGTATTTTAACTTAAAAGGCCAGTATCTAACCAATAACTTTGTATAAGACCCTTCCTTTCCTCTTCATCATTACAACTTTTGAATGCTGAAGGCACAAAGTGCTCTGTCTGACAAGCAGTGCAGCTAGTAATGCACCGGGTCTGATGAATCCATTGCTGGAATTCCACTCCAGCAATCCTAGTTAAGAGTATTACTCTGGTAAGAGTATCATGAAGCTTCTCAAACAATCTAAGAACAATAATTATGTATTTGTAATTAACTGTAGGTGTAACAGAGAACATTACTCCAGGGAACTGTGTGGAAAGGGAAAGAGTGAGGGAGTATCTGGACTTGCCTGTAAAAATAAACAGGCATAAATTAGGGAACAGCAGAAGAAAGCTGATTCTTAAGCCTTAAACTTGAAAGACTTCCAATTTAGGAAAGAGTAAAAAGGCTTGGTAGGAATGGTTCTTAAGTGAATGACACCATCTTCCATAAGCCTCCAATCTTCAGAGAAACTGGAAAAAGTATGTTAGGTGTTTTGACTATTTGAACGAATTTATGAAAACTAACTTTTATCAACTGATACAATTCATCAGGAGTTGTGCTAAATAGTAAGGAACTTTGTTTTCCTATGGTACCTTTAAACTTTTAAAAATAATTTAAGTGGATGGGGCAGGATTAGAGGAAACCAAAGTAGAATACTTAGATTACTTACCACATGAAGAATTTTATTTTCTGTTTCATATACTGTACAATCCTGTGGTAAAATAAAACAAGAACAATTAATGCACATTATTTTGAATTTCCTATTAAGAAAGAAAAGAATACTTTGTGCCAATAACTATCTCCTACAGATATATATGGACAGACAAATCATCTCGCGTTTTGTCATGTCCAAATCTTAGGATGCAGACAGTTGTGTCAGACCTACCACAGGTAGGTGTTACTATAAAGCATGGGTAAGAAGAGAAAACGGAATATTTTGAAAAGCACAATGCTGAAGATGTTGAGCCTGGTGTGTTCACACTGTCAGTCTGGTTCACTTTCATCTGTTGCTTCCAGGCCCTGATTGTCTACACCACCCACAAGGGACAAGAAACATCTGTGGTCCCATCTCTTGGGTGAAGTCACATAACTGCTCTAGCTTTGGTCTTTAGAAGTTACAAGTCACACCAAAAAGGGATGGGAAAGGAGATGGGCTTGCTCGTGCTGAGCACCAGTCCAGGGATATCCAGGGAGTTTCACCGCCTCAAGGCCTCCCAAAGAACAACTCCATCCCAGCTCCCCGTTACACAACATTGCTACTTACCCATTGAAAGTAGGCCCAAGAAACAGTATTCCTGACTGACCTATTTATTTAAGACTTGTAACTTCTAGAGCAGTCATTTTCCTATTTTAGGTCTCTTTTTAAGAATAACAAATTTTATTACTACATAAGAGCAATTCATCCCTTAACTCGCATTTTGATTTAGTGATATTACAGCGGCTAGAATATCACATCTTCATCACAAAACAAAGTACACAAATTCCTCAAAAAGATTGACTACCTCTGCTGCTATTTACTGTTGTGAAGATCTCCTCAGTACAGTCCCTTAAGAAGCAAGACACAGCCATGGTGAGACAGGATGTAACGCTTTCCTGCCAGAGCGGGGCCAAGCCCCAAGGCAGCTCTCCCCGCCCTTCTCTTGCCATCAGCACTTCACCACACAGGCTCGCAAGCTTTATTTTACAAAAACACTAAATTAAAAGGAAAACACAAGAAAACTTGAGTTTTCCAGACAGAGAACAGCCTCTTCAAAACACTTGGTCCCCTCTAAGGCCAGCGGAAGCCTGGGCCACAGCCGCCAGGGCCAGGCTCCCTCTCCCCCAAGTCCCAGAACCTGCCGCCATTTGCCTGAGGCAGGCAGCCCGCCACAGTCCCACATGGTGAGCACTGGCCTGTGACACCAACCTGTCACCAAAGGGGGGCTGTTCTGTCAGGAGAAAATACCTCTGCGGTACCCCAGCATCTCCCTGCGTTCAGGGGACTGACACCCCGACACGGGGCTGTGGGGAGGCCCAGAGCACCGTGAGGGAGGGGTGAAGGGGCCTCCATGGAACACACTGAGGAGCAGGCAGGGCCGGATCCTCGCCTCGCTGGGGCCTTGTTTACCGTTTATTTACATGTAAGTGATTTAATGTTAATAAAGGAAAAATTATGTTGGGAAGTTGCTAAGTACTTCTCCAAAGGCTCTGTCACTTTGGCAAAAAGCTTTCTACAAAGCAAGATAAGGATTTCAGTACATATTTTTAAGGATGACGATATGACAAGTAAAAAAAAATCCTGTCTTGTTTCCTTGAGTAAGTTTTCAAGTAACTTACTGATATACCTAAAAGATTCCCTCAAGTAACTTAGGATTCTCTATAGTTCTCAAGATTTCCTCTTTCCTGGATCTTAATGTGTTAATGATAACAGCTAATTGCTTTAAACTTCCCATGAAATTGTTCCAACATCCTCGCTCCATTTGCTCTGCATTAGCTATACGATCAGCTCAGGCTGTGGTACCCTGTGAGAGCAACAGCAGCTGACTCTGCTCCTCTTGTTCAGCAGCTGGAATTGTTGGCTCTGCCGCCTCCACTGCGGCCACATTGGGCTCTCAAACCTTCTTCCCTGGGTGCTGCTGCGAGGACCTGGCCCCTCAGCCCGTCCAAGGCTGCTGCAGGGCAGCTTCAGCCTCTCCGAGCCCCTCAGCCCTGGAGAAGAGGTGACTGCCACACCCTGGACTCTCAGCAACATGTTTATTTTGCAGGATTGGTGCATTTGTAGAGAAATTAACTTCTAAGCTAATACAGTTTAAAGAATGTTGTTACAGAGCGAGTTAAAATCAGAAGATTGCGAGTGCCAAGGAACAGAGAAGAACTTATATTAGCATTTCATGGTCAAGTATCCCTTTGATGTTTCTTCTGTATTCATACTGTTATTTTCTACAGCACAGAAAAAGAATTCAATTAGTCAGTTTGGTTGGCAATGCCCAAGGCAGTTTTTCCTACAAGTTTTACACACTTCAAACAGCCCATCCACCATCTCCTTTTAACCTGCCAAGTACCAATAGAACAAAATGATCTCAGCAGGGCTTACAGCTTGACTTCAGAGCTAATGCTCCTTTTAAAATTATCCCTTTAATTTCTGTGTTGGAAATACAATATGAGCTTCATTCTGTACAAACTTAATTACTTCAGGTCAAAAAATAGAGAACTTGTGTATAGTAAACTGAAATTTTACTGTTTTGTAGAGCAGAATTAATGTTAGCTATACTTATGCTGCACATTCAAGATTACATTAGCATTAAAAATGTTAATGGCTTTGGGATTCCTTCCAAAATAGATGCATATTGACTTTTTTTTTTAAAATACATCAGACTAGTTTAACTGAGAGGTTAAAAGCACTGGCAATATTTTACTAAAATATGAAGATATGTAGGTCACAATATTCTTCTGATTTATTTTGCTCTGATACATAGCAATGCATTAGGGATCTCATTAAAAAAAAGAAAATTCCAGGACTAACAATGATAAAATTTTGCTCTGTTTTTCTTCAAGATAAATAATAGTTATAGTGATATCTTTTTCTACATCCTCCATAAACAAGATGAGATGTTAAAAATGTTTTTTCTTAGAGTTTAAAAAACCCTAAAAAGAAATTATTAGCCACATTCTCTATCCCCTCTGTAAAAGGGTAAAATACAGGAATTACAAAAATAGTCACAGCAGCACTATGACACACAAGCCAGCTTCTACACTATCCAGAACATCCTCCCTTTCAAAGGTACAGTACACCTTCATAACCCTGATAAAGCAAAACAGCATTCTTTTAAATATTCATAAAGAGAAAAGGTCAGTAGGATATGTTCTCACCCACACTGTATTCATAATTTTAGTTTATAATTCCAAAAGAAAAAAAATGCAAGTACTACTGAAATTTGCAGATACCACAAAATAAGTTTTATGACAAGTCTTGAGGACAGTTAACTAATACATAAAAATACTAATACATGTAAAATATTTAGTTCATTAACTTAGTACAATAAAACAGCATGAGTTAAGTCAACTACAGAGACCCCATAAAGGAGCAGCTCAGAAGAGAACTTAAAACCGTGTTTTGTTGCCAGTTGAATGTAGTTTCCCAATATAACACCTACTGCAGCCTTTGAATGGTGGATATGACAAAATGATATTTAAAATACATTGCTTGCATGCATAAAATCAAACACTCTTCTGAAATTCATACCTTAAAAGGAACTAGATTGCTCTGAAATTAGGCAAGTATACACTGGTAAACACACTAAAGTAACTTGTTTTACTTAGTTTAATTTTGGTAAAGACTTGGTCATAATCTATATTTATCAAACATCTGTTCACCGTTTTCTAACAAAATGTTCTTTAGAAAATGCAAACAGAACACGATTGAGGGGCTGCAAAGTTCAACCTTAAAATAACACCCACATTTTTAATGGCAGTTGCTGAATCACAGAATAATTCAGGTGGAAGGGACCTCTGGAGGTTATCTAGTCCAACCACCAGCTCTAATTTAAAAATTAGACCAGGTAACAACAATTTCTATCAACAATTTCTTGCAGTATAAGCTAGATAGCTGTAAAAAACATACGCTTCACCTGGAACATGAAGTATTTGACAAAAAATAGGGTAAAAATCTGTGATATCGTCTCTGAATTTTTCTCAGTGAGGTTTATTAGTGTTAATTAAGGCAAGAATGGGCAAAAATTTGTTTGGCATTTGTCAGGTTGTGCTGACATTTTTTGGTAAGACACAGAAAAACTTCTTGTTTAGAGAATGTTCACGCAGTTTAATGCACATATCTGAAGCATCTAGCACAGGTTTAAACATGTCTTTGACATGATCAGGAATGAAATAATCGCAAAACCAACTTCTAACTCTCTACTCAATGAAAAAGTAACCAATGGCTGCATTTTATAGACAAAATTCCAAACCTACTCTTCCCCAGTTATTCCAGTCACCTTTCCCCCAGGGTAGCCTTGACACTATAGCATGACCAAATCCAAATTCAGTTAAGTTAGTCCGGTGGGTTCATTTTCAGAGTGAAAACGAGACCTGGTCTACCTTGGAGTTAGGTAAAGGAGTCAACAGAGAGCTCAGAGATTCACAATACTCTGATCTAATGTGCTTTTTTTGCACTTTATCATCAACACATTTTGAGTGGACATTGCACCTCAAAATCAGTATGCTTCTGCAGTTTTCTGCATAATGCTATTCTTTAATAGTTTTCCTACTTGTTCTACTGAAGGTGACATTGTGAGGGGTAAGAAAACTGAGTAGAATAAAGTACATTCCCAAGCATAAATGAACAGTAAAACTTCTCTAAAACTAGAATATAAAGATCAATTTTCTTATAAGCAGTATGAAAAGGTAGAGTTTGCAGATAAATGGGTGACTGCTTATTCATCGTGGCATTTAGATTGTATGTAAATAACAATATCCAACTTTGCTGTTCGTGTTTGGTTTACATTTCAAATGAAGATCCTCATCTTCACACTCACACAGAGAAAGAATATGACCTAAAATCTAGAAAAGCTACTTCCTCATCAGGTCGAAGAGTATCTAACCCAGATACATACAGTACATCCTAGCAAGAAGATTCATAAGTAGTGTCTGTATTAAACTGAGACTACATAGTAATGCCCCCTTTTTAGAAGGAAGTCCACTTTGAGTGGCAGCTATGGTGCACAAAGCATGTTAATTTTGCACAAAATAAATCTTTAGGTTGAAGACATTCCCCACTTGATGTGCCAAATGCATAGCCTTGACTGTTACTTTCACACTGACTAAATTAGATCTCTAAAATCTATATCATTCACAAAACAAGGAGTATCTGAAAGGATCCGAGATCTAGGTTTCTATTAGTCATGCCTTTCAATTCATATTTTAGCCTACAGTTAAAACTGTAAATCTGGTTTAGGTGAGACATTTCTGCTTGCACACATTAAGATCAATTTTCCTCAGATTTAGTAACAGCAGAAATTGTCTCCCTGTGCATGATTGTTTCATCTACTCTTGCTGGTGGTAAGTTTAATATACTGTAAAAAGACCTTAATAAATGGCTATCAAACAATCCAGATTTGAAAATAAGATGAGGAGAAGACAAAACTTGATTTGTAACTGACCTAAAGACCTAACTAAATATTTTTCATCTTGCAATGTCTTGGAGTTTGTGCTAGGAGATAGATTGTTTTTAAGTTGTCAAAAGGAGGACAGCTTTGGGAGTAGAGTTGAAAAATTGAAAAAAAAGAACCAAATTACTGCTGGTAGAGGAGAATTGAATTTCATCTGCCAAAAGCAGTGCAATGAATGACAGAAATGGAGACAGCAATTCAAAGTTATACTATTTTCACCTAGACCACAGGGAAAAATCAAACTCACACAAACAAAGTGCAATATCAGCTGAAGGGTGGAAACAGAATCAGAACTTTTTATACTGTAGAAAAAGTTCATTTTGCTTAGTCTGTAAATCAAAAATAGCCTAGTGTTACGAACACCTTGTAAGAGAAAGCTTAATAAAGATACATAAATAATTAAATGCCAACACAGGAATTTTTAAACCAAGAAAAGAGAAAAAGGATCCTTGTTTTGCTCTGAAAAAAATGCATAAAGGACAATATTTCTAAAAGGAATAAAGCTGAGTGTTATAAATTAAGGATAATAGTAAAAAAATACAAAGACTCATCTTTATCAGCCTTAGATCTTTTCTTTTCCAAGAAGTAAAACAAAATTGAAGAGGAAAGAGTTCTATGACTGGTCTGCCACAAGGTTAACACGATAAACTGTGCCAGCATGATGATGATACTACTACCCTTATTTGTTCCATATTTCTTTGTTTAATGTTATGAATACTTCATGTTAAGCACTAAACAGCTTTTGGGTAACTGGCTCTCCTTTCAGTGCAGAAGCCACAGTACAGGTTCTGGATATATTTGTATGTAGCGTAAGAACTTGTCCCTGAAAGATTTTTGAGCATTCGTATTTCAGTCTGTAACAAACTGTTAGCAATTTTTAAGCAACAGTATGAAGAGAACTCAAAGCAGAAGATAACCCCTCCTACCTGTTGCACAATGGTTGTTAGTTCCAGGCACAGTTGAACAATGTTGTTTTTCAGCAGTGAGTATTCTGTCACACTGACAAACGGAGACCTGTGGCAAAGGAAGGACAGGTTCATACAGCAGCAAGGATTACAACTCATGTTTACAGTACAATATGCCTTTGAAACAAGAAACAATGTACTTCAGGAAGGATGCAAACTGGATTTTGGAGAACATCAGAAGTTATCATTCTTGTGGAAGGTGGAAATAAGAGCTTCCAAATAATTGTAAGTAGACCAGATTTCCCTTGTATGGCTTATTAAAAAGATGGCATTTGTAGTGTGACATCACTCTTCAGCACCAGTTAGCACCTTAAGTCAGAAAGCAAAATAACGCTTACTTAGTCACTAACAGCTTACTGCACATGTGGATTTTCTTAGGGCTTTCTGAATTCTAGCTGAATCTGACCCAATTTGAATTTATAAGAACTGACAAGGTCATAGCTTGAGAGAATATGACTGCTGGCATTAGGTTAGGAAGATGTCACCAGGATTATACAAATCCTGTAAAGGAGGGTGATTCACTCTCACTGTGATTTCTAAGGTGCCATTTATACATTCAAGAGCATTCAGATTCAAGATAAAGCTATCCATTATAATTCCAAAGAAAGAGAAACAAAACATAAATGCTCTGAGGTTATTCATGTTTTGGTTTCTGTCTTTCCACAGTAAAAATGTTAATTACATTTATTCAGAGACATACTTTCAATAAAATGCTCCGTTTGTAAATGAAAAAAAACCAAACAGTGGTTGATTGTTGAGCATTAAGCAACACCACAACTGTACTTAATACGTTGATCCTACTCTTGATAAAAGACTCTACCAAGAAAATTTAATTTTCAGACTAAGCAAGTACTATAATTTATTTTGGATATTCTTAATTGATTTGCTCAACTCCAGCTTTATGTCTTTTTGATGGCTGAAGGACAGTTCAAACTCTGCAATCTTTTCTTGTTTACCCTCCTTTCTGAAATTACTGATGATGTCACCATTGTGGCACTAAGATGTTAACTTGGAACAGCACAGAAGTATTCATTTCAGGCAAAATACTAGCAGACTGAAAAGCATCTGAAAAAGTAACTAGAGAAAACTTTAACACCCTCCTGACGGAAGAGGCTACTAGATTTTGCCTCCAATATTTGAAAATTTGTAAAACAAAATTTACAGCTGCCATTTGAATATTAGAATAAGAGAGCACAAGAGAAAAAGAAAGAACAAATCCAAAACAACACAAAGAACTATTCTCATGCATAAAGGATCGAGGAATGTAAATTACCTGTCCAGCCAGGCTAGTAAGTTCTTGGCAGCACCAATCAGGTCAACTACAGAGGTAAGAAAATCATTTGGCAGTCGTCTGGAGGCCCTGCCATCATAATGGCCACTCCTCCTTCTACCCGTTATAAAGTTCTGAAGATTTTTAGCTGAAGCATTCAGCTTGTGAGACAGAGTTCTCAGGTTTTCGGTCTCCAAACCATAATTCTGAGGGGAAAGAAGAAGATAAACGATTAAGCGAAATAGCAGATGAACAAAACTGTGAGGTTAAACATTCTGGAAGGTATTGGCTGTGAGGATAGGACAGTTACGAATGTCTGGTGTTAGACTAAGCAACAAGCTACTTTGTTGGGAACGTACAGACTGCGTCCATCCTGTTAGCACAACAACCTCTGCTGCCATCAACGCTCACAATGCTACAGTCCCCAAACCGTTCGATCCAACTAAGTCCCTGAGAGGAAGGCAAAAAGAATCCCCGTATGCTCCCTGTCAAGGTTTTTCCTATTTCGAAAAAATGAATACAAGTCAGATTTCTGTCCTCTACCTGCCATGGCTCACGGTTAACCAACCCTTTGGTGTATTTGCTACCTCTGAGAGCAGGACTTTAGCACCACTGCACTGGGTCTCACTCAGATTTGTGTTAGTTCTGCTACTAATTTGTAGTATCTTCGGCTTAGCAGAACTTCCCTTTCACTTATGCTGCAAATTGGCCTTGGTGACAGGCTTTTAGAGGAAGATTCCTTCCTGAACTCTGCTATTGTTGGCGAGCAGCTGTCCCATGTGTAATGTAATATGGGAACAGTCAAACCAGGTCAGGGCAGAGACATGGTACTCCTGTTTCCAGGGGCTGTGTAGGGGAGAATCTGAGGACAGAGCAGGCACGTAGTAACAGCTGTGGTTCAGAGGCTTCAGCCAGTGACAGTGTCTTCATATTAACAGTTCTTAATGGATTTTCTTCCACTGGTCTAATTCTGGAGGAGGGTGTGTGGGCGTGGTGTTTGAATCTCCACACACAAGTCCCTCTTCCCTTTATCCACATCCCTTCAGCCGTGTCTCAGGCCTTTTATCACGAAGCCAATTCCCCACTTAGGCCCAGGTAACAAGCACAAAGCTATCTCAGCTCAAATACATTGAATAATTCCTTTGAATTCACATAACCGTTTGCAGCTAATCTTTCTGTTATTAAAGCACTGAAAGAATTGCCTCCACTGCTCTATTTTTCTTTCAGCTTCCATTCATGCCAAGATGACAAGTAAGTGGATGTTTTGGGATGCCTTTACCAGCTAGCGCCCAGCCAGGCAGCGCTTGGTTTCCCCTCAGAAAGAGTTTGACTTTGCACACTCAACAACATGTTACAAAGATGATAAACCAGATCCTCCTGTGTTTATTTCCAAGTCCAACCTTGCTTATCCCTTTGGAAACACACCGAAAATGTTTGCCTAAAAGCTCTGGAAATCTGTCAGTTTGCTTTCAAGAAAAGCTAAGCAGGAAAGGAAACAGTGTGACCCGTGAATCTATAAAAGCCAGTACAATTTCACCAGAGTCCAAATGCCTGAATTTTGAAGACAGTATGCTAGACAAGAGCAAGTGTAATCAACTGGAGCGATCTTGCTCAAAAAGAAAATGTGTTTGAGGAAACCCACCTAGAGAACAAGTTTTTTGTTTTATCTTAAAGTTAATTAATTACATGTCGATGGCAACCTCAATTAACACCAATATAAAATTTCAATATAGCAAAGCATAGATAAAATATATCCATAAAGATAATCAGAAGATGAAAGGAAATTTTTCAGCACAGTAAAAGCACTGATGCAAGTTAGTTGTTTAGCTGAGACTTAGGAAGACACAATAAAGGGAAAAAAATATTGCAAAAATGACATACCTCCCTAGAAGACAGAGGCACTGTATGGCTCTAAATTTAAGCTTGCCTCGTATCCAAGATCTTCGTTTTTAAGTGAAACAACCATAACCAACTATGAATTAGGAAAAAGAGTGGTTAAAACTAAGAATTGAAAGTCTCACCTCTGAGTACCTCATCCTAACTTCCTGCCCCACAGCTCACCTCGTCTCAGCTGCACACGTTTTTTCTCTCCACCCTCACCTCCCACACACGCTGTTTGCCAGGCTGAAGTGCGGATGCTGGGAAGCCCCAGAAGCCCCACTGCGGCAGCGCATTAGAAACTACTGAAGGAAGCTGTGGCCCCTTTTGGGCTTCCCTCACGTCAGCAACCAAAGTGATGGGATAGAAAAGAGATTGTTACAGAGGGGAAAAGAGCAAACAGTCAGGAACACACACAAATTTGAACCACACTGAATACGACTCAGTTAACTTGCTTGAAAATGCAGACAGAAAAGTTGCAATTCATGGAAATAAGCGAATAGGTGTGTAGCCTTGTTTGATATACATGACACTGCAAGTATCCAGATCTTTTCTAATTCCTGTAGGCATCTCATCTGCATGATGCTGAGATAGCGTCGAACCTGCCAGACTAAATCATTATCACAGCTACCACATCAGACTTCAGTTTTCACAGCCATATACTCTGCTCTCACTGTGTTAAATATGGGCTGTTATTGTGAGACACACAGAGAATTTTACAAGCTTAGGAGCATCATTTCCATCTCCTGGCAGGTGATTTCTTTCTTGCACAGTAAATCCTAGATATAATTTCTGCTTAAAAAAAAAAAAGAAAAAAAAAAGAAAACCTTTAAAAAGGACAAGAGGGTGCTATTAGCATAGGCAGGATTATTTTTTGTACCAAGAGTGGGGGATTAAAAAAAAAACAACAAAAACCAAACCAGCAAGGCTTGCTCCATTCCCTGGTTTCGTTTCATGATATTTCAGGTTGTTGCACAATCACTTTTACCAAATTACTCTATTAGTGAAAATGGACATACAAGTTTAGAGAATGAATACTGACTATTAAATCAACACTGTCTAGAAGAACCACAGAGTCACAGAGTTTGTCACACTGTCACGAAATCTGGATCATGAGACTGCTTGGTGAGAATAGAAAGCAGACTAAAGCTGACCACGCTGCATTTCAGTAACAGGGGCTGGAAAGGTAACTGCTGGGAGAACAGGGTAAAGCAACAGCAAATCCTGAACACAGAGAGACGTGACCGGTAAATCTGTTAAGTGTTTGCTTAGGGTTCTGTGAAACCTAAAAACACTGTTCAAACACTAAGCAGCTCTGTATATCCACTGAGTATAATATATGACAACATTATTACCTTCACAAAAAAAGAGTTACGCAGAGATTATCTGACATGGTCAGTGACAGACTGATTCAGAAGTGTATTTTAAGTCGGAGCTCAGCAATTCCTGATGTCCTGTTCAACGACAGGAGCTGGAAAGAAGGATTCTAAGAGGTAGAAATTAGACACGAATGCGAGATGAGAGCCAGACAAGTTTATAATAGAAGCATATCATTAGTAGTAATGCCAAGATGAAGCTGTGCTTAAAGTGACACCGGTTAGTGAAACGTACAACTGACAGTTTTCAATTTTAGCAATTTCATTCTCTAATTCTCTGATTTTCAAACTGTCAGTGAGGGTTCCTGCCATATCCCCAGTTCCCTCCCCTCCCCTGCTCAGTTGGAGCTGCCTGTTTCAGTGCTCCCAGCAATGAGGGTTATTCTAGGGTGGCAAAAGGGAAGAGACAGGGCATATTGCCTCCAGGGCTTCTGCAGCTGATTTTTTTTTTTTTTAAGCAGAGAAAAAACAGGTGGCTGTTGTCAGCAATGCTAGAATATAGAAGAGAGGAGAGAATAACAGGGTTTGTTTGGTTTTTTTTTTTTCGCAACCTGAAACAGACTGTTGCTTTTTCTAGTGCAGAGTGGAAGATATGATGTAAGAGAGAACTTTTTGAATATTCAATAGAGTTAAGAATGCATACTGGTAATTGAAAAATAGGAAATCTACATCCAAACAAGATATTTCTTCCTTTTCATGCATAAATCCCAAATGCAGAAATAGCTAAATACACGACAATGAACCCTCCCGTTCTGTGTTTTTATCACAACTCCAGCTAAAAACTCTGCTCGTTTTGTACATACATTCTGGTACGAAGTTCCATTGGTAAAATACAATAGGAGAATTGGGTAGTTTTTCTTTTATCCATCTGACACTATCACCTGTGTTTTTTACATATTTAAAGAAGTAAAATAAAAATATCTTCAGCTATGGCTTCAGGTGGTTTTGTATCTTATTGCAGGCATTTAATAACATCACAAATGGCTATTTTATGCTATTAAAACTATGCATGAAAATTTTGGCTATTAAGATAAAATAGGCCAAATTATTGTAGCAAACATTAAGAAATAGAACAAGTACAAGGGAAAAAAAACTGATAAGTGCTATTCATTTTTTTTTTGTAAACATGAACACCTGAAGATCAAAAGCAAAGCAAGAAATACCTGCAATAAGAGGAGTTTATTTCTCCTGTGGAAAAAAACCCTGTCTTAGGGGTTTTACAAGTACTAGTATAATGACATTGTTTTGCTCCAATATTGCATACAGAGGTAAAAAAAGCTCTGCACACTGACATTTATTTGACACTGGATGTAATTTCAGCTAAATAGTTTATATTGCATAAGTAATGACTAAATTATATTAAAACATTTATTTTTAATTATATTAGTTTTTCTTGATGTAGTCATTCATGTAAATAGTGTAATACATCTATAAAAACATGTATAAATGTGTGTAAACACAGGGATGTATCTACAGCTTTTTCTGTAGCTGATATTTTGAGAACATTACAATTTTCACTGAACTGTAAGGTCTAGAGAAATAAAAGTGTGGAGCAGTAGATCTGACTGAGGAGATTAAACGAAACAACCCTGACTGAAATTCAAGCATCTTACATTAAATTCACCATGCTAAGACTTTTAGAATGCCACAACCTAAGTACTGTGCTACACTCCCTTCTTTATGTTTCATGCATAAGCTTAAAGAATCCCCACATATTCACACAGGTACAGATGGATGTCTCACCCCCTTCACAGTGAAAAAATTCATCCCGTCATCTAAATCTCCCCTCTTTCAGCTTAAAACTGTTACCCCTTGTCCTACCCCTACACCCCCTGATCCAGAGCCCCCCCATCTCTCCTGTAGCCCCCTTTCAGCACTGGAAGCTGCTAGAAGGTCTCCCTGGAGACTTCTCCAGGCTGAACACCCCAAACTCCCTCAGCCTGTCCTGGTACAGGAGGTGCTCCAGCCCTCGGACCATCTTCATACTCTCCTCTGAACTTGCTCCAACAGGTCTGTGCCTTTCCTGTGCTCAGGACTCTAGAGTTGGATGCAGCACTTCAGGTGGGGTCTCACAAGAATGGAGCAGAGGGGAAGAATCACCTCCCTGGACCTGCTGGTCACACTTCTTTTGAGGCAGCCCAGGACACAGTTGGCTTTCTGGGCTTCAAGGGCACATTGCTGGCTTATGCTGAGCTTCTCTTCAACCAGCACCCCCAATGAGCACAACTGGGAAATTAATTTTAAAACTCCATCTTCAAGCACATCTTCCCCACTACAAACTGGTTTTCAACCACTGTCAGATTAAACATGAATTGACTAAAAATTATTGTGGACTTGCACCATCTAACGGAGCTCTGCAGGGATGCTCTGCCCCTCCTGTTCTGTGAAAGCAGGTCTGGTCCCTTCCAAGCTGCCTGCTCACCCTGCCAGCCCTCCTGCTCCCCAGGGACCCATGCCCACAGGCTCTCTGTACACAACAGAAGACCTCTCCCCACCTGCCTCCCTGGGGCACAGTTGCAGCACAGAGCTCAGAGATGACAAGGAAAGAAAATTCCCCAAAGCAGCTCTGAGCTTTTGGAATCTCCTTTGGGAAAACACAACATGCCAGATGGGATCCCACAACTCCCTGCTGTCTGCATCACTGTGTATGCTGCTCCTGCAAAGGCCATATCTTCGCAATGAAAAAATTACGCTGTTTGTGATAGCATATAGTCATTTGGCACTCAATGAATAAAAACAGGCAAACACAGACTGTTTAGCAAAAGCAAAAATTCAAAATAGTCATAACACTATGATTTTATCATAAATAGTTCTGACACTTAAATAGAATGAAAACCATCAAAACTTGCTGAGGGTGCACTCAACCCCACTGTCTGTTATTATTAAACAGTGTTGGTCCAGCACTGACCCTTGATGGATGCTGCTCGTTACTGGTTTCCACTGGACATTGAGCCATTGACTGTAGCTCTTCAGATGTGGCCATCCAGCCAATTCCTTAACCATCTGATAGTCCATCCATCAACTCCATCTCTCTCCAGCCTTAACCTAAGGGCAGTCTTGTATAATGCCTAAAGTGTCCTCCATCTGAAAACTACTGACAGGATCCATCAGTGATCATACCAACCAGTATACAAGCTCAGGTCTAGAGACTGGAACCTAAAACTGAATACAATTCCTGAATGATAAAAATGGGACATTGTTTATCATAAAATGTAAGTTTTGACAAGACTCCATGAAAAGTGAAACAAAATAAAATCAAAGAAACAGTGTAAGTTTTATTAAGGAAACCCTGTGTCAGGTGTAGTTCACAGTGTCAGACTTGCCACTGACCAGTAATGTGTTAATTGGGGAACGATCTTAATCATGTATTCCGTGAGCGAAGGAATGAGGCATTGGAATAAGAGGGAATTGCACCCAACATGACCTAGTTCTCAGAGTGTCTTATCACACACCCCACTCCTGCACAGTTTAACTTATCCGTCTGGAGTAAATGCCTTCTGGAATCGCTATCATAACGGCCGTTCCAGCTACTTTAGAGCAAGGAGATGCTGTACTGTGCACTGAAATGTGTTAACACACAAAATCATACCTGTTTTGATATTAATCAGGATCAATTGCCCAGATTACAAAGGAAGCCTACCTTACTAAAGAAATTTGCTTTGCTCTGTGTTAGGGAAAGGAAACATTTAAGTAGCACATATCCAGATGTGCCCTCTAGCTGAAATATGCAATAATTTATATTTTTAAAAAGATATAAAATCCTAGCCCCTGTTGTTTTGCAAACTATAAATGTATTAAGAAAATACATTCCATCTTAACGGCTGGGGACTGCGGTTCAAGTAAAACACTGCCCAAATTTATTTCAGCTTTTTCTTTAAAAGCTCTTCTCATTCTAAATCAGTAAATTAGCAACAACATATCATAAAAACAATCCTTCTCACTATCATTAATAACATTTGGCTATCAGTTTATTATGACAGTTAAACTGCAGTATTATAATCTAGTTTATGTGCACAGAACACAATGATGTTTCATAGAAGTACAGAATTTATTAGTAACTATGGTAATACCATGCAAATGTGCAATATCATAACACAAATTAGAGTACATTACCTGAAACACCTCCGTTCTTTCCTACGCATAGCTTTCCTCCCCCTCCTGCTCCCTTCCATTATCATTATCCTCCCTTTCAGAGCAAATTGTGTCGCAATTCTTTCTTGTCTCCTGAGTCTATAATTTGGAACTTGTCACAGTGCTTCTAGGCACTTCACATACCTTCCTATTATCTTGTAAATAGATACAATTACATAGATAGTGCAAAGATTAAATATTTTAACCATCTTTAAATTCTTAACATTTGCATTATATTTTTAATTTCCAGAAGAAGTTTTAGCATTTCCATTGTAATTGATATAAGTGTAATCAAGCATGATTAAGGTGCCTTGAAAAGTAATTGCACTGAAAAAAAGCCATACCTTGCTGATTTCAGACAAGAATTAAACATGATAGTCTTTCCTTGAAAAAATCAGACTCAAAAAGACCGTAAGACCAGCCACTCAAACATTTATTTTTTTAGGCTATGATATTTAAATAAATTGTTAAAATTATGTTTACGTGTTCAGATAGTCAAATGACTGGACACCTGGTGAGAGGAACTGAGTGAAAAGCAGACGAAGAGGCTGTGTTCCTGCAGATACCTCCTCTGAAAATATGAAAAACACTTCGCTAGACCGGGCCTTCCGATGACTGTGGAAAAAAGATGGTCAAGAGAAGACCAAAGACATAGCGTGCAGATTTGCTGTTCATGGATCTCAGAAGGTCACTAGGACAAGACTTGACCCACTATATGCCAGGGTAAAGCTGCAGAGTTTGCTAGTTCCCAGTACGAAACAGGTAGGACGATTCAAGAATTAACTGCTGTTCTTATCTCCTGCCTAAACATTTTGAAAGTAGCTTTTACACTGCAGCTCTTGCTACAGATGTCTCAACAAACTGCATAAAGCTTTCTTGGTCTGCTTAATCCTGCAGAAGTCAATGTGATATAAATTCTGTAGCATCCGAACACTCTCATTGGGTAAGCTTGAATAAACTGGGACATCCTCGTGTTTCTGCTTGTGCGCACATACATAGCTGTCTATGGAGAAAGAGGGAGAATGTACTGCTGTGGTACAAGGATCTAAAGTACAAAAAGGTATGTGAAAATTAAATTAATTACACACAGCCCAGGCAGCAATGTCCCTCAACATTACACAAATCAAATACATTAGTATCTGTCAGTCTAATCGGTCAGAAAAGTGCATTTTCTTAAAATGTGTTTTAAAATCTTCTCTCACCACACTATGTGGTCACACAGTACGATCATGACACATCATCAACATAATTTTGGGTTAAGATCTGTAAAAACATGAAATCTGCTATTCCATTATGTGCACCACCTATTGCTACAGTAACATCAGGTATAAAGACAGTGTACTTTTATACAAATAAAAACGCCTCAATCACAATATCTGGTCCCACGACTTGGGCCACCTGTCTGAGAGACTTTCAACATACAGAAGATTCACTTTGTAATACATCCAAATGTATTTTTAGAGGATCATGTAATTTTGAGTCTGTTGACCATGTCCAAGAAATATCTTAATTTCATTTTCTCCTATATATTTTTCTGTTTTCTTCCATTTATTTTCTCTACCCCTTGAAGAATTTAATTTTTTTTTAATTTCTAAAACCTTCTTATATTCCTCACAGTTTTAGATTACTCATTCAGCAGGTACTTGAATTTTTTCAGTAGTCTAAATACCCATAACCTTGCTATATATCACACATACAGTTCTGCTTAAAAAATATTTAAAACTAACTTAGGAGATGTTGCATGGATTATAGAATGACAGTAGGAAAGAATGATGTTTTAAGATTTTGTTAAACAGTATGCAGTCAAAACAATTTTTTTGTATTTTCTAGATCAAAATATATGATCTAGATGTAACAGATATTTGTCATATTGGAATAGTCTGGCATTACAAACAGAATAGGACTAAAAATATATTGGTAATCAGCTGTTTTATATATTCTACTTTTTGCTTGGAAAGATTTGGAACACTGAAACAGTCGTTTGTCAATTTAACACCCATTCTCACAAAAGCTTTAAGAAAGGACACTTAGAGGAAGGGATTCCCTCTGAAGGAAGAACTCATGTCTCAGTTCAGTTGCAGAGTGGAGCCTGGTCATTTACAGGCTGAACCAGAGTTATTTCTGAAGAGGCAATGCACCGTCAGTTTCAGAAACAGGAAACATCTATCTAACTTAGAACTTTAATTTCTCTGAAAGAGAATGCTTTTACTAGTTCTCCTTTGGACTTTGCAGCACCCCTCTGAGCTGATCGTAACTGTTCTCCCACCGTACTTCTAATCCACATTTCCTGCTCAACTCTATCTCCACAAAGAGTTTAGATCTAAACTCCCCAGAAGTGAATTTGCATTTTTAAAAAAACTTTATTTCAAAATGCATTTAATGGTTTCTCATGTTTTGAGAAAAACCTTGCATGAAATAATGAAAACTTCTCATAAACACAACAATATACAACAGTGAATGTGTTGCCCCATCCATACATCACTTGTCCTCTGTCAAGCTGACATCTGTGCAGATTTAATAGCTTCAATGTCAACTCTCAGAAAAAAATACCAGCAGGAAAATAAAGCTGTGACAGCATTTATTTTTTGATGTGGACAAAAGCAAAACCGAGAGGATGAAGGAAGTTAGTATATTTCGTGGCTTCTTTTTACATCACAAGATAAATTGTTTCCAATT
>WKFP01014125.1:195642-226232 GCA_011057875.1 Pterocles orientalis | reverse complement strand
TTCACATACCTTCCTATTATCTTGTAAATAGATACAATTACATAGATAGTGCAAAGATTAAATATTTTAACCATCTTTAAATTCTTAACATTTGCATTATATTTTTAATTTCCAGAAGAAGTTTTAACATTTCAATTGTAATTGATATAAGTGTAATCAAGCATGATTAAGGTGCCTTGAAAAGTAATTGCACTGAAAAAAGCCATACCTTGCTGATTTCAGACAAGAATTAAACATGATAGTCTTTCCTTGAAAAAAAATCAGGCTCAAAAAGACCGTAAGACCAGCCACTCAAACATTTATTTTTTTAGGTTATGATATTTAAATAAATTGTTAAAATTATGTTTACGTGTTCAGAGAGTCAAATGACTGGACACCTGGTGAGAGGAACTGAGTGAAAAGCAGACGAAGAGGCTGTGTTCCTGCAGATACCTCCTGTGAAAATATGAAAAACACTTCGCTAGACTGGGCCTTGCAATGACTGTGGAAAAAAGATGGTCAAGAGAAGACCAAAGACATAGCGTGCAGATTTGCTGTTCATGGATCTCAGAAGGTCACTAACTAGGACAAGACTTGACCCACTATGTGCCAGGGTAAAGCTGCACAGTTTGCTAGTTCCCAGTACGAAACAGGTAGGACGATTCAAGAATTAACTGCTGTTCTTATCTCCTGCCTAAACATTTTGAAAGTAGTTTTTACACTGCAGCTCTTGCTACAGATGTCTCAACAAACTGCATAAAGCTTTCTTGGTCTGCTTAATCCTGCAGAAGTCAATGTGATATAAATTCTGTAGCATCCAAACACTCTCATTGGGTAAGCTTGAATAAACTGGGACATCCTCGTGTTTCTGCTTGTGCGCGCATACATAGCTGTCTATGGAGAGAGAGGGAGAATGTACTGCTGTGGTACAAGGATCTAAAATACAAAAAGGTGTGTGAAAATTAACTTAATTACACACAGCCCAGGCAGCAATGTCCCTCAACATTACACAAATCAAATACATTAGTATCTCTGTCAGTCTAATCGGTCAGAAAAGTGCATTTTCTTAAAATGTGTTTTAAAACCTTCTCTCACCACACTATGTGGTCACACAGTACGATCCAGCACATCATGACACATCAACATAATTTTGGGTTAAGATCTGTAAAAACATGAAATCTGCTATTCCATTATGTGTACCACCTATTGCTACAGTAACATCAGGTATAAAGACAGTGTACTTTTATACAAATAAAAATGCCTCAATCACAATATCTGATCCCACATGACTTGGGCCACCTGTCAGAGACTTTCAACATACAGAAGGTTCACTTTGTAATACATCCAAATGTATTTTTAGAGGATCATGTAATTTTGAGTCTGTTGACCATGTCCAAGAAATATCTTAATTTCATTTTCTCCTATATATTTTTCTGTTTTCTTCCATTTATTTTCTCTACCCCTTGAAGAATTTAATTTTTTTTTAATTTCTAAAACCTTCTTATATTCCTCACAGTTTTAGATTACTCATTCAGCAAGTACTTGAATTTTTTCAGTAGTCTAAATACCCATAACCTTGCTATATCTCACACATACAGTTCTGCTTAAAAAAATATTTAAAACTAACTTAGGAGATGTTGCATGGATTATAGAATGACAGTAGGAAAGAATGATGTTTTAAGATTTTATTAAACAGTATGCAGTCAAAACAAATTTTTTGTATTTTCTAGATCAAAATATATGATCTAGATATAACAGATATTTGTCATATTGGAATAGTCTGGCATTACAAACAGAATAGGACTAAAAATATATTGGCAATCAGCTGTTTTATATATTCTACTTTTTGCTTGGAAAGATTTAGAACATTGAAACAGTTGTTTGTCTATTTAACATCCATTCTCACAAAAACTTTAAGAAAGGACACTTAGGAGAAGGGATTCCCTCTGAAGGAAGAACTCATGTCTCAGTTCAGTTGCAGAGGGGAGCCTGGTCGTTTACAGGCTGAACCAGAGTTATTTCTGCAGAGGCAATGCACCGTCAGTTTCAGAAACAGGAGATTGATCCTCATCTATCTTTAAACAGAACTTTAATTTCTCTGAAAGAGAATGCTTTTACTAGTTCTCCTTTGGACTTCAGCAGCACCCCTCTGAGCTGATCGTAACTGTTCTCCCACCGTACTTCTAATCCACATTTCCTGCTCAACTCTATCTCCACAAAGAGTTTAGATCTAAACTCCCCAGAAGTGAATTTGCATTTTTAAAAAAACTTTATTTCAAAATGCATTTAATGGTTTCTCATGTTTTGAGAAAAACCTTGCATGAAATAATGAAAACTTCTCATAAACACAACAATATACAACAGTGAATGTGTTGCCCCATCCATACATCACTTGTCCTCTGTCAAGCTGACATCTGTGCAGATTTAATAGCTTCAATGTCAACTCTCAGAAAAAAAAAACAGCAGGAAAATAAAGCTGTGACAGCATTTATTTTTTGATGTGGACAAAAGCAAAACCGAGAGGATGAAGGAAGTTAGTATATTTCGTGGCTTCTTTTTACATCACAAGATAAATTGTTTCCAATTCCTTTCCTTCAGTATTAAGCAAGGACTGATCTGCATATGGCTTCAATTAAAAAAGACAAGCAAGCCAGACATCTGTGCTGGCCTGACCTCTTCCTTATGTGTCTGAAAACAAGGGATGCGGAATATGCTGATTGGGGATACTGTGATAAATAAAGATGACCTAGTAGATATTACCTCCAAAGACATATTAGATCACGATCTGCTAACTTTTAACAATGATTACCACGTACTGCCTGTGTTAGAGATTGCCACGCCTGCAACTGCTGTTTTTCAGCGTGGGCCGTGCCGCATGCTACTGCCAATATGTCAGGTCTCTCAGAAATACCTAAATTACACCCAAACTCTTTTTAAAATTTCCTGTTGCCCATCCAGAGAACTCCGCTGGCTTTATTTCAAGAACAAAACGCCTCAAGCCTTCACTACACCTTTCCAGTACTCTCTAATCTTTATTCATGTGCTGCAACCTTCTCAGCAACACCTAGGGAAGCCGCACCTGCGCAGTACACTGTTCGATAGCCACAAACCTTTATTATTTTTACTAGAACCTTGCGACCAATTAAATTTCACTATTTATTTCATAATAACCATAGTTTTGTGTAAGGACTGATCATAGGAAGTCTCATGTTCTCAATTTTTTTAAGTACCTCTTAAAATGAGTTATGAGGCAGAAATGCAAGAATATAGAGGCTATGGGATTCAGTATGTAACACAAAGCTAGAATTTTAAAAAGTAGGGAAATATTCAAAGTTCAGAGAACAAATGATAGTCTTGTCTTTCAGAAATATAATATTGACATTGACCATCTAACTTAGGTCAGACATTTAGCTCAGGTTCTTGCAGAATTGGTAGCTCCATGTAAGAATTATATCAGTTCAGGAAAGTTATGTTACATATATCCGTAACAATTCAGAGAGTAACATACAAAAATTAAATTAGTAACAAGATCCTTTTGAATGAGCATTAATAAGAATATTAAAAAGTTCATTTATTTTTATCATGAATTTGCTGAAGGCTGCTCAAGCAACTCAGTCAACAACAGTTAGATGAATATGCATGTGCAGACATATATTTGCATGCATATGAATTTATCTATAACAATAACTGATCACACAATTACTCAGGGATTCAGGCAGCTTATAGCAGCTAATGTGGTAACAAAGAATGGTAGGAAAAATAACTTATTGGGGGTTTATGAAAGAAATTGCTCCTTGCAAATGAGAAAAGCAATTTTTCAGAAGGAGGATGTCATCATTCTTACACTGATATACTCCCTATATTTCCTTCAAACAGAGAATCTCTATAGTATAGAGCTTGCTAACAGGGCAATGTAACATGCATTGCATCATTCAGCACAGATGTCAAATCAGGGTCCTAAAGAAAAAAAATGAACTATTGCTTTCTGCCAGGGAAAGAAGATTCTGCAAATGAAACACATAAGCAATAAATAAAATGTAATCCTTTCCAATTAAAAAAATCTACAGCCTCAAAAAATTAAAAGCAAATTTTAAGTGTTCATAACACTGTTTATACCCAATTATTTAAAATATCACAGAAGTAGCAGTGCAATTATTTTTCACTGAAGGACTAAGGATTACCAATGCATTTCACTTGGACCATTACAGAGACAACTTCTTTGATGTTTAAGACCTTGAACACATGAACAAACTGAAAAAAAACCTGTATATCACTGAGCTTTTAGGTTATTTTAAAGAAATTTAAAGTTTATGTTAATGGGATAATACTTTTTTAATCTAATGGGGAAAAGTTAGTTTCTTCCTGCAATAGTGTGTTATTCTTCCTTTCCATTCCAGAAATAGAATCCTGTACCCACTTCAATCTAATACACTTTCCCCTACTATTTAATGTAATTACCGAGGTCTGAATCAATATTCCATTAGCTGGGTTCAGTCAGTGACCTGTCTTTCACCGCCTGCATATCCTGCTTTAAGGTTTTCAGTCCTGGCACACCGTAGGCGTAAGTTATCGCAACACTAGCAAACCAGCACTCAGGCATGGATATTTATACACGCAGCTCTAAAGTCGCAGTGTAAGGAATAACGAACTGTTCAGTGATCAGTGGTACTGAAGAGGGCTGACTGTCAATGGTCTGTGTCCTGCCCGTTCCCACATCCCCGCCTTCCCACGCTCCCGCGCCAGTCTGCAAAGCAAGAGAGGCTGATGGCGCAGGGAAAGCCACACTGGAGCTGGCTGCAGAGGCCACGGGCCCAGCCCTGTCACCGGCCACTCGGCTCATGCCTCTCCCCAAGGATCAAATGCATTTTCTCCCAGAAAGTCACTGGTGGAGGATCCACCCCTCTAGTGACCTATTGACTGCCACAATTGACTGCCCTTGGAGGGTTAGCTGGGGGGTTAGCTGTTCTGGTGAGTTTGGTGGAGATTGGCTAAAGCTTTTGAAACTTACTACAGGTGCTACAGGGATGAACTGTTGTGGACACGGGCAATACAATCACAAAAATCTCATCTGCTTTGAGAATTATTCTCACTTGGATGCTTCTCACAGCCAAACATGTATGGAAATTCAAACAGGTCTGGTAAAGACCTCTAATAAAGCATATCAAGGCCCAGTTATTAATTTCAGCTGGCTAATGGATTTAAATTGTATATTAAAATGTTTAATGCACTAATTCTGTAATGCACTGTTCTAACTAGTATAGAATTAAGTGTTGTTATGTAGCAATACAACAAAACCAAATGCTAGTTTCTGTCAGAAAGCGTAGAAGCCCCCTGTGCTGCAAGTCATGATTTTAGAAAAACAATGTTTTTCTTCAATATACCCTGCTTGAAGTGTTATTGCTGTGTCTGCAATAAAAGACCAGAAGAGATACCACTGAGCACCCCAGGATTTAGAGCTTAAAATTACTGAGTTTAACTCTTGTACAAAAGCAGGCTTTTTTATGAAATCACAGCACACTTGGCAAGATCTGTGTTTTTATGCTTTACTGAACAGAGCACTAACTTTTCAAAATCTCACGATGAGAATGGACCAACAATTTCCAGCCACGTTTATTGTAACACTGATTTGAAGTTGGCAGCAGAATTACTTAAAATGAAGAACCTCTCTGTAATGATCTAATAAGTATGAATAACGTACAAGACAACAGAACATGAAACTGAAAAGTTACTAGTAGTGAAACAGCACTTCTTTGCCACTGCTAGTTTTCCCTTTCTTGTTTGAATTCTTCATGCACAAGGATAAAGACTATCTAAGCCACTGACATGAGTCTTGTTTTTACAAGCCAGCGCACACATGGACATCTGAGCACAGTAAATTAACATGGATTTGCATCAGCAACCAGTAATCATGTTTTATGTCAGCCAATAAAGAGCAGAATGATGAATTCCCACTGTCAGAGCTGCACTATATTCAACCACAGCAAAGTTTTGCCAGTTCAAACATTTAATGCATCTACCAGAAATTAAAGACAAAAAAGTAGTCCACAGTAAACCTCAAAACATGTCTGAATAGATTTATAAATTTTGCCCATGTTTCTGCACTGTCCAAACCCAGTGCTATCGCCATAGCTCTCCAAAGCTGGGGTACTCACCCAAACTCTCCCGGCCAGCATCCAGGTATCTGAGCCACTTGTCATGAGAGTTTCATTGTACTTAGTTTTGCTGCATGCATTTGCATTGATCCAGACATTTTGGCTATACAGCTCTAAAAAATGCCAAATCAATGCCCCCTTTTACACAAAAAGATGACAGTTGCTTAGCATTAAGCACCACATAACATAATGCTGTTATCTGCAAAGCACATTGACCAGAGACATGGTATTCTGTAGCCTAAGGCATTCCATGCAAAAGCAGGGACTCTTAAAATAAGAGGCCATGACATCTGACCATTTTGTACGTGTCTTTGTATGACAGCATTGCTACTGGTAGTATCATAACACGATTAATGTCATTACAAAACCAGAGTGACCCAAAAAGTTTAACCTGACTTGCACCGATTCCCACGCTACAATTTAGAGCTTCACCCCTTCAAGTGAAGGCTTGGCTCTCATTCCTGCACTCATGGTCCTGAAAAAATTACATGTCCACTTTCCTCGAGGCCCTGTGAAAACAGGAATGCATTCTCTGCCCAAAGTTCCCCATAAATATCATCCAGAAATGAAAAAAAGAAAGCTGCAAAGCACTATTCTGACAGGGATTAATGTTTGTGGTAACGTTGATGAAAATCTCTCACAAGATTTCTTTTTGTGGAAAGCTTTAGTCAAACACAGCCTAATGTTATCAAGAGCAATGTAGAAATCCAGCAACACCTTTTATCACGAGATAAAAGATGAAACAGGACACAAACATTACAAACATCTTTTTAATCCCTCAGTGCAGAAAGACGATAGAAAAGAAAATGCCAGTCTTCTACCGGCACAATTTATTCATATATCGCTAGCGGGCTATTCCATGCACTTCACATGGAAATTCTAGGGAAAGCAATAATTCATATAAATTAATTGGGTATGTCAATTCTAATTAGTCCACAAAGGCTAGGTAAGTACCTTAGGAGACCGCAGGGTATCTCCACATTGCTGCAGACAAATCAAGGATCCAAACCTTGGCTAGTTTGCAGCTTGGGACACAAGAGAGCTTACTCAGAGCAATGAGAACGTTGGCGCAAGGCAGCAGGGGAACACGGTTATAAAACAGAAGCTGCCTTCCTGCTCTTTGGCAAACTAGACTGCTATCCAATAAAAGATGCCTTCTGCAACACAAAGAAATCAAAGCAAAAGCGCCAATAAACGTTTGCTTAACACTAACATGCAATGTTACAGCAGCTGGTTTCAACAGAAACAACAAAGTGAAACAGAATCTTACTATATAGGATTTTCTTTTATCCCTGTGCAGGGAACATGTCCATTCCTTTATCCCTATGTACTAAACATGATCACTCTCATCAGCCTTGAAGAAGCTGAACATCCAGAAAGGCTGAAATTACAAAAACATTGTCTTCCAGATCTAAACCTCAAAAGAAATCCAAATGACGTCAGAAATGAGCGTACCATCACCACCGCCTAACCCCGGGGCAGAAGGACACACAGCAGTTACGCTGTGCACCAACACTATTTGGATTGCGTTGCAGGCAGTGTTTCCCCGCCTTAACCCAGTGGACAGCATCAGACACATGGTTTTTCAGCACCATCTCATTACCCTACCTATTCATTAGCATACATTTCTGCTACTGCATTGGCCTGATAAGTAGCAAAACAATTTAATTGTGGATATTATGGTGTGCTGTTCTCTGCCAGCCAGTGACAGCAACTCCAGTATGAAAAGGAATAAAACATTCATTGACAGGATACCACTGAGGTTACCCAGACACACAACCAGACAAAATACAGTAATGGAGTACTATAAAAGGATTATTTTATGAATTTATAAATAGAAATAAGTACACTTATTTTTCATAAGCATGCAGTATCTCCTGCAGCAGCCTATTCACCCGCCTGGCCTGCAAGGGATTAGGATCCTCATTCCCACTGGTACATTCTCATAAGAAAATCACGAGCCTTGGAACAGATTTAACACTTTGAATAGAACATGTTTCTCCCTATTTTTGTGAAAGAGAATTATGGTGTGACATGAGGAAATCTTTCAGCTATGTCAAAAGACAGGAAAACAAAAGTCTGTTTCCTCTCATTAGTCTGTTAACACTGCCCTGCTCCACAGGCAACCCATGGACATAAATTCAAGGAATTAAAATAGGAACAGCCCATTTTTATTTTCCTGATTTTTTTTAAAATCATAAACCCAGCCTAAATAAGAAGAGTACAGAAATATTTATAGCCTGAAGTAATTTATCTGAAGCTTAATAGCCTAATACCACAAACATTGACACGTTACTTGTGGGAAGGAATTAGATGTGGTCTCCTGGAATTCACCTGACCTGCAGTCTGTCCACTGCTCTCTTCCTTTTCTGGACTGTGTGTAGGTATCTGAAATCAGAGTAAAATGCAGCCGACAATTGGTGCAGAGGTAGTGGTGCTTGAAGAGAAAACTGAGAAGACATCAAGAAAAACTACCCTCTACCTCGTATCTGCTTATATCAACTCAGCTGCCTTTACATCTGGCAGGGGAACACCGGGCAATTTCACAATTAAAGAACTTCACTTGTGGTAGATGGTCACCACAAATGTGTAATTACATTCAGGGATCTCCTTTTTCAGCATACTAGGTTAGCGAGACCTTGAATTCCTTACTTGTTACCAGTAAAAAAACCCCACATATGCACATACCTGTGAACATAAATACTTTGAGACTGCTGGGAACTGTTTGTACAAACTTAATATCTTCCTTCGCTGTCCTGATTCAAAAAGATTTTTAAAAACAAAAAAATGGCAACAGACTTTAAATGAGGAAAAAAAACCCAGACACATTAAAATAGCTTATTTTTCCAAATTGCATCATTGAAAGGCTATAAAATAATGAAACAGCTAATTAGACTATGCAAAAGATGATACAGCCTCTAACATGTGCAATAACCAACTAACCCGTCCAACAGTACTAATTCAATGGTTTGGCACAGCATCGTCAACAGCACTGGACTGCCAAAAGTTGAACTTTTCCAACCAAGATTAATAAAGCACTCTGGATGTTTATGTTTGTACAGACAAAAACAATGTATGTGCCAGGTTCCTCATTATACTGAGGTGGAAGATATCTTCATCTCTCACTGAGAGAGACAGCGTTCCATTTCAAAGAAAGAAGGTTTATAAAATAAAGATTTCAATCTAGAGTACTTCCCTCTGAATGACCTTTCAAATATGGGGGAAAATAAGTATCTGACATATTGAGTGACTTGTTAAAAATTAAACTTGATTATATATCAGGTAAAGTAAGAAAAAATACTTCAGTAGACTCACAGTATTGACAAATCAGAAAATGTATCAGCAGAATGAAAGATGAAAAGGATCTCAAGAGAGACCACTGTAGATATGGCCATGAAAAAGTAGTATTAATTTGAGAAAAAAATGAATAACTTTAATTCAGAAGAAACCATGTTATCAACAGATAGAGACAGCTGCTTCATCTCCAGCACGGCATACTTCAAAACAACTTACTGCAAACTGCTTTCCATCTGACCAACAAAATACTGTCGTGATTCTGTTAAAGATGCGCCTAATAAAGAAACATGTTAGAAAAAAGCATGCGTTTGGTAGCTATGTCCCATGTGTTGTTTTTTAAAAAAAACAGTAAACATGCAAGCAAATTAAACAACCACAGGTGACTTTGTTTTGCCTTCTAGCAGAAGAAACTCTCATGCTTGGCTTGCTAGCTTTTGCAGTAACTGCAGAGAGAAATGTTCTGATCTTTATTTCTCCTTGAATGCTATCACAGCACAGTGCCTGATTTCACCAGCTGAATGCCTGTGAATTAACAGCACTTTTAATTACGTTAGATACAATCTATACTTGAGCATGCTTTTCATTTAACATCCATTTTTCTTCCATTCATTATCAAAGTCTCTCCTCCTACTAGACTGTTTGTGTTTGAATTTGTGCAGGCTTTAACAACTTACTGACTCCAACACTGTCCTAATTAAATTAAATTTACTTGCATAGACTTGAACAGCAACCCATGCTGACCTCAAAAGCACTCCTTTTTCCCCAATATACCTCAGTGTCTGTCAAAGACTTATTTACCCCAGGCCCTACTGCTTCAGCTTCTTCAGTCAGCCTCTGTGCAACTACTCCTCCAATAGCACTTCAGAGTAGTGCTTCAGCTTTAATAATATTATAGTCCAAATCCTAAACACCTTGCACTTTTTAGTCCATAGATGTATTTAGGTCACTTTAAATAAATAATTGCAGAGCAGCTTCTGACCACACTGGTAAGAAAGGACTTGGATGTTGAAGACAGGATTTTTCCCACACAGCCATCATTCCCAATTTTCTTCATAATTAAAACACTACTCGAACATCTTTCTAGGATGGGCAAAGAATCAAGGCTGAAAGTATGGCTCACCTATGACTTTTCCTTTCATAGCACATAAATTCAACCCTGAGCAATCCCAAGAAAGTGCCGGTACTTTCTCTCCTACAGTGGAAGACACTCTCACCTTTTGCACTTCAATTTTACCCTCGCAAGAACCAGATTATCCTAGCATTTTAAATTACTTTTCAAGGTAAAGTACATATACTTTTATAACACCATATTTTAATTTCAGTTATGCATGGGTGCACCAAGTATTTTTATTTTTCCCTGTTTACATTTCTCAGATCTCCTTATTTCCTACACAGGTCATCTTCTTCCCGTGTAGAATCTTTTCTAGATAGAATTCTCTTACATAATGTCTAGTTAAAGAGCTTTGAATTCAGCTTTCTTTTAAAACAAAAATTGTTGTATGCAATTGTACCCATTAGTAACACCTCTTCTGACTATAGTCAGAAACAGCATGATGTTTTGAATCAATTAACCAAGACATAACATTAAGTGGGGTTTTTTCATATTTATTTGTGAAAAGTGAATATTAAAACATATCAAGTGCAAATGTGTAATAATAAACCTTCCCTGCCTTTAATAATTCACATTTGAGAGTCTAGCTAACAAGTTTTTTAGGACAGAGAAGAAAAAAAACTACAGGAGGTGCCTCCTTTATTTTTTTGTTTTCTCTTGCACTTGGAACGCTAATTTGGGTCAGCATATAAATTATGTACATGCTGTGTGATGGTTTGCATCACTAGGATAGAAGCAGAGGCTTTGCTCTTTGCTGTGTAACCCCAGACAACTACTTCCCACCCCCCAAAAGCCTGCAGGCTGATGGCCAGGCCCTTCGGGAGTTCACATGGACAACATGGCATCACAACATGCACTTCAGCGTGTTCCAAGAGCTTGAGCTAAGACAGTCAAATTTCCCTTGGTTTCCTGCAGCAACACAGCTGTTCTGCAGCTGGAGCCATGACCGATGTGCAGCTGAACTCCCGATGCATCGCTGAGCCTGAACTCACCTGAGAGATTTCTACAGTACATTGGAGCCGTGTCTGTTATACAACCCAGCTAGCCAGGACGGAGTGGAACATCCTGCTAATACTGCCTGGAAGAAATAGGTCATGTCACTTGGACACTGCCAATCGCCAAACAGAAATCAATTAGGAAATCCATGTATGGAAGAAAATCAATGCTCATTGACATGGCCCAGCGAGTGGGTGATAAGCAGAGTGCAAAACAGTCTTGACATATATTAATATAAACAGGAATGCAGCAATCTGTGATCCAAACAGGAAGGAAACAGTGTGCACAGTGTGTGTTGGGGATGCTCTGCCAGCATGGGACTGGGAACATGCCACGCTGGATGGTGCAAACGGAGGGAGAGAGGGAGAAAAACTATTGCTCCTGCTGGTACCACCCCTCCACGTGGGGAACTTTAGAGCATAACAAATTTTGAAAAAAATGTTTTTAGAGTATATGTATGTATGAATCTACACATATACTTAGTTCATACTCTCTACACCCTGAACATACAGCACATTAATGTATTGACAACTTACTGACCAGGACTGCATTCTGGCTGCCCATAAACTGCATTAGGTTTGCCTATAATGTGACTCAGGAAGTCAGGGGTAAAATGACATGCTCCTTAAAACATGCTGATTCAAATAATTTCTTGTATGTTAGTCTCGTATGTATGCTTAGTAGCATAAGCAAAACACAGATACTCCTGTACCTACCCCCCTTTCTTATTTTTTAAAGTCTGTTTTTTTTAGCTAGTCTAAAAATCCAGTACGGCGATGAACTCCAATTCACAATTTTTCACTGATCACTTAACCAGCAGTCAGATTTTGCTGCAATAACCTATTAATAATTTCAAAATTTAGCACAAAATAAGAATACAATTGTAATATTTTAGAAGAGTATTTCAGTTGTGAAAAAAGGCAGCAACAGATCCCCTGCCACTCAATTATTGTCATTATTTAAAAAATAAATTCTTAATGATGGGTTTTGGTTACAGAGATTGAAATCCTTAGAAATTATTACAGATTAAAATAGATAGTATACTAAGTGCTGTAGAATTTTACTTGTCATCCTGGCTCAATAAGAAGCTGCAAGAATTGAAGAACGTGTTATGCACAGCAGCAAGGCAGAAATGTTAGAAGCAAGAGAATACCCCTGGAGCACAGCTGTGGGCAGCAGAGACTCACTCAGCAGAAAGCACACTGAATGGGCAGGAAGATAAAGATTTAGAAGCAGGAAAAAAAATGCAGGCGATTTAGAGACAGAGTGAGAAAGAAGGGTAAGGGCTTAAAGGCAGGAGACTAAAATAAATGATACCAGGAGCTGGAAAATCCCCAACCTGCTTTAAAAGAAAGAAATAAGGTCATGAGATGGCACAGTAAGAGCAGAGCTGCACTACTGACCAGCAGCTGGGCCAGCATGAGAGGTACAGTTTCTTTGTTTAAAAAATAAAAAATAATAAACAAGGGTTCTCCTAGTGGGCACACAACTGAAGGGAGTTGTTCTTCCAGAAGAAACTTTTTGGGTCTGCTGTTTCTGAACAGTGTCAGAGCTTAACACTGCATTGCTCTTTAGATGACACAATATAACATTGTGTGGTATTTAGGTTCATTTTATGTGGAAAACAGCGTTTAGAAGAAAAAACTCATGAGTTTGTTGGGTTGTGCAGTACGCACCACTTTAGAGGTATGGCTGCACAAGGCCAAGAGCATTTCTCTGATTTGGCATGTATGTGATTTACCTTGTAAGAGTAGACCTCAAGCTACATTAAACATATTCTGTAATTAGAGGTACTTGGAAGAAGCGTATGCATAATAAGAGGTACTTCATACTGTGTTTTTTTTCTTCTTAGATCAAGTGCATTTTTCTTGCTTGTTTCCTATTTTACTGCTAAGTGCCACTTTCCCTGTTGAAGATAATTTATCTTACCAAAAATCCCACAGGATCACCTAGGTGGTGCAAAGCAGAACTCCTGATAAAGGAGTAGAATACTGGGACTGCCGTAGGTAACTGACCTATGTACTTCACTATTTTAGTTTTTCATATTCTCAATATCCTTTCACCTGTTCACCTACACAAAGTTCTCTTTTTCTTCAGAATTAAGTTCACACATTCAATTTTATTAGGTGGTAGGAGTTAAATAACAGGAAAATAAGAATTTTCTGATATAGAATACTTTGTTAAGAGGCTAACCAAATTAATTTCCTCCAAATTTAGATACTTTTCTGATTACTAAAAAGATCCCTTTACACTGAAACATGTCTGGACTTCAGATAAAGTCAATTTTTTTAATTCCAGTCTTGTCTCAAAGCTAATTTTAAACAATCTTCCAGTCTAATTAGCATCACCTTCTGGCTCCTTACTACCATCCTTTTGAATGCTGGCATGGTTAAAACACTCAGGTCTACTCGGTTTTGTATAGTGAGGCAAATGGCAGTGAAATATGAGGGCATATGGCTTATAATTACAGAACCATATGGATTCTAGTAGCAATAGTCAACAGGATTTGAATACAAGACCAAGAAAGTTAGAGGAAGAGCAATAAAAGGCCTTCAAACATCAACATAAAATGGATATATATAGTTTCTTTACAGCTGAAAGAAGCCTCTACATGTCTGTCCTTTAATGAAGCAAAGCCACAGTGTTTGTACAAGCATGTGGCTGTGGAGTGCAGTCTACATTAATTGTGGTTTGGAAATTTATAAACCCAGAGTATTAAAACGAACGATGCAAAAAATCACTTACCAATGCACACAGCAGATCAACTGCTTCCAGGATCAGTTCTTGGTGGCCAATGCGAGAGACTCCCAGCTCCTCAAGCTCTTGGTGAGTGATGTGCAGCAGCTGCTCGCCATTGATCTTTTCCCTTTCAAAATTTTTTATGTATTGTTGGAGGCAATCATCGAGGCCTATTTAAAAAAAAACAGACAAGGCATATTCAGAGAAAGGAGACAATAATAATACCGTAATTCAAAAATATAGACATATCTTGGGAATACAAGTATAATTCCTTGTTTAGATCTATTATGGAAATTGTACAAACAATTATAATGTAACTTACATATTATAGTGCATATGACTAAAGAGAAAGATTTATATTACTGACATTATTTTCAAAATCCTTAAACATTTTAATACTAATTTAAACCTTCATGGTATTTATCAGGGAGATGGGGGGAGGACAAAGCAGCACAGTGAGTGACATTACGGGAAACCTTTTTCTTATGGTGCCATGAAGACCTAAATATAAGTTTAACATATGATTAGGAGCATATTGTTCCTGGTATTCCTCTTGTAGGACTCTTCAAAGTCTTACACTGTGGCTATGACCAGTTGGGAAGAGTGTTTTTCAGGCTTAGTAACCACCTATGCTCACACTGCTACACCCAGGGCCAATTTTTAATTTATATTTTTTTTCCAAGTCCAGCTATCCAACTTTCTGAAACTCAATAACATATAAACGGTTTTGTTACAAAACCTTTCATTAATAATACAGTTTCGCCCGTCTACAAAGAATTATTCCATTTTTCCCTGGAACTTGATACGGTAAGAACAAGAGATTTAGTGGCTGTCACATTATTCTATTTCTCTGGAGAGAAAGGACTGACTAACAACATAAATTGCAGTATTTTTAGTCCCTTCAAATCTGTTTCAGAACCACACACACAAAGTTTCCAGCTAGAACAACTAGTTGAACACTAGACTCGTTACTACTGAAAGCTACGCAAGATTATGCAGAGTTTCCTCAAGGACTCAGTTTAGAATTGTACTAGGTTCAATGAAAACCTGATATGATTTTCTGGAGACCCACAAATATTCAGCTTCTATAATTTCACCTAGTGAGGAGAACACACCAGGATTCTCAAACATTTGTCTTACAGAGAAGGAGATAAACCCAAGACACAAAAAGTTCAGATATCCAGAAGCCAACGAAATAACCAGTTTGGGTATTTAAGGAAGACAGAGCTTTGCAATATCATGATTTCTGCTTGCAGCCTTCTATTAAACAGATGTGAAGTTACCAGTATGGTCAAATTAAGGGGAAAACATGCATGCAAGCACTAAGAACACACAATGTACATAAAGGAAAGGAAAGCAACAGGCATATGATCAATATTTTTCTCACTTGTCAGAATAAAAGTTCACACATATATAATACAAACAGAAATAAAGCAAAAGTTAACGTTGTCTTCATTTCCTGGATGATTAATGTAAGGAAAAAGGTATTTCTACCATATACTTCAGCATATTTTTAAAGAAAAATTTGTATGTTAACATTTTCCAAACCGCAAAGGTCCTTTTAGTTTAGATTAATTTCTAAAAGTTATAGAAGGACTCGATCAGAACAACCAAACCTCCTGCTGTGGAAGTGAACACTTGGGGAAACTGCAGTCAGAATGTGTATCAGCGGCCATAAATAAGCATTTCTAGTATTCAAAAAGATTTAGAAAATACCAAATGAATGCGATATCCTAAGAAAACTGTGTAGCCAGATGTATTAAACATGCCTTTGTGCCAGAAAGAATGTATGACAGAATGGCAAAATATGGAATTTGGATTATTTATACTGCTCTGCAGAAGCTCCCCAGGGCATCTTTAGGAGGCATTTACTTACTGGTGCAAACACTGTGGCAGCTGACAGCAGAATACAGAAATACATCACTAAAGGACCAGGCTGCCTCAGAGCATGGCAGCATCCAATAAATACACAGAAATATATAAATATTTGTCCATTGCTCTCTGCTTTTCAGTCTACTTAGGAACTAGGTACTGTATCCCACTGTTCCTTTTCCTGTGATGTAAAATTTTGTGCCTCAGTGTTACAAAGCAAGAATTTAGCTACCAGTAAGTTTCATTCTTCATTATTATGGCTATAATTATTTTTAGCATGAAAATATCAAAGATGCAATTAAAAAGTGTACAGAATGAGATCATTCTGACTTACCAAAAGCCAAATGGAATTTTTCCTCAAGCCACTGAGGCCTCGTTAGTGCTCTTT
Source organism: Pterocles orientalis (assembly GCA_011057875.1). Lineage (NCBI taxonomy): Eukaryota > Metazoa > Chordata > Aves > Pterocliformes > Pteroclidae > Pterocles > Pterocles orientalis. The sequence goes on along the minus strand of WKFP01014125.1, from coordinate 209,698 downwards.
ATGCATTTTTCTCAACATAATTTCTGTTTACAGATAAGATTTAGTTAAGATTCATGACTACAAAGGAGTAAGGGCCATTAACTCTGTTTTATATGTAGGTAAATAAAATTAAACCCCTATTCCCAAGTTACACAGCATCAGTGTCAGTTAGGCAAGAAACACAGAGGCTTGCAGTTCTGTTTTGGGTGCAGTTTGTAACTAACCAATATATCCTTCCTAGTGCAATAAATGAGTTCAAGGAAAATGGATTTAAGCATGTAGGCTCTAGTTAAAGCTGAGATTTAACATCCACGATGAGAAGTCTGCTAATAGTCTGTTTCCATTTTTAAGTAAAGGAAAGCTTATTCTATCCACATGGAGCAGGAAAACTCTGTATTCAAAGTGTAGAAGAAAAACAAGCATCTCCGATACATTTACTGCAAACTGATTTTGCAAAGAAGGCATGTAGGAGATTGCCTGAGTCAAGGAAACATGAAATATAAAGGATGCAAAAAAAAAGGTAGGGAGAAGTGAGAGGAAACAACAGTTATTTTTAAAATGTTTATTTTCAGAACTGCATAATTAAGAAATCAGGATCCTTAGAACAACAAAGCAAACCAGCATGCTATATAAAAAAAACTCTATAGAGCTAGCTAAAATCAGATTTAAGTATTAACTCAGAGCCAACATTATGAAAGATGTTACATACCATGGGGAACAAGGTCCACCAAGATTAAAATGACGCTTTCCATCTATGTCAACTAACATCAGGTTTGGTTTACATTAAAAGCACAAACATAGTTGCCATGTTATGTAAAGATCTGTCCCTTTCTCTCTGGCATTAGACAGGGATATGGAAAAAATATACCCTAAATGAAGGGAAAGCACAGGTTGTTCCCTTTCATGCAGGAAGTCAAATTATGCCAACAGGGCAGCTCTCGCAGGGGAAAAAATGTGCCGATGATTTCTTTTGTGATGGATCACACTTGCCAAAGTCATTTCTGAGTTTAAAAGTCTCATTTCCAATTTTAGTGTATCTCTCCATAAATTACATTTATTTTCTTCCCCTTTTCCACATATTTTACTGTATTTTTGTTACTTATTGTAAATTATGGTGGTTTTGTAACCTATCCTAAAAATTCCTGACCCAATGATGGTTTTGTTTGTACTACGTCATTATTTCCAGAGGAAAATCCCAGCAGCTGGCTGGAACGACAGAAGCCTGGCTGTGAAAGAGGGGTTACGGGGAGGGCAGGCAGGAGAGGTCCTTGCCAGTTCAGCTTGTCACGAACACGAGGGCTCTCTCAAGATGATTCTTCTGACAGATGAGGGTATACAAAGTGATAGGCTCTGTTATAAGAGCTCAGCATTGCTCATTCTGCTTTCAGGGTCTAGGATGAAAGAGGAGAACAGCTCGGTGGAAACGCATTTACCACTCCTGAGTTCCACAGTTTAGCACTGATGCACGGAAGTGAGTCCACTTATGGCCAGGCTGGCAAAGAAGTCAAAACCACTTTGATTAAGGGCCTGAGAAAGTACTGAACATTTTTCCTTGTTCAAATAAATTTAAAAATAAAAATCAGAATACTAAAAATTGCAATTGCACAAAGGTTTATATGCAACAGCAGATTTGAAGTCTAGATAAAAGTGTCTGTGGAATACCAGTCAAAAGGACAAAAAGTCAACGGAATGATCTCAGTTTGTTCAGAAGATTTACACTTTGGTCTGCCAAGAGCAAATTAATATTCCTATTAACGCATCTCATTTGACTAATAAAAGCTATACAACAATCATATCTCTTGTTACAGAATGGCGACTTGTGAGAAATCAATAAATCAAAGTGAAACAGGGACAAAGTCGATTTTCAAATGTTGTTGTGCTAGATGTTGGAGGAGATCCACTGAAGCTGTGTCCTTCAGTGAAGATAAACCCAAGTGGTGGCCGTGCTTGTTTCTCAGGGCAGATAACTTGTATAACATGGCCACAGTGCACAGCAGGAACACGCATCTCGGGAGTGTGAGCCTGGTCTCATGAGACCCAGTCTAGTGGAAGGTGTCCCTGCCCATGGCAGAGGGTTGGAACTCAATCTTTAAGGTTCTTCCCAACCCAAACTGTTCTGCGATTCTACAATCTGGAAGAAGTTGACTGGTTGGCTAACAGACAGAAGTAGGTAGAAAATGATGCCCTTTGCTAAGTGTAGTTTTATTGAATACACACATCAATTCATGTGTGTTCTTGATCCTGTGATCAAAACCCCTTTGATTTATTACATTGGGCTTAGGCACAGTGGATCTTTTCCAACCCTTATATAAAGTTGTAATAGGGAAAATCATCAAGCAGGTATTTTTTGTCAATGACGTTAAAAGCTTTTTAAGAATTATTTAGTCCAAATAAAGAAAAGGCATAATCCTCAGGGCCATGTTCACACTAAGCTGACTTACAAATATCAGCTGTTTGTTCTTAAGCCCCTTCAGGAGAAAAAAAAAAAAATCTGTTCAGAGTGCCTAGAAAAAAGGATCTTCAGAAAGAGACAAAGGGAATGTGTTTGAAAACACTCCAAAACACCAAGCTTGGAACATTTCAGACCTAAACCTTCCCCTTAGTTTAGAGTCTATCAAAAACTAGGGAGTATCTGCAATATTTTGCGTCTTCAAACCTACTTGTTACAAACCTGACCTACAGCAATATATTAGCTAGATTACAAAATCTCACACAAAAACTACATTAGAAAATCACAAGTGATAGAATGAATGCACAAAGGAAAAAAATTAAGATTATTCTGAAAAAAAATCCCTCAATTCTGGCGTTATCTGACCTTTAAATGCTTGACTGTGCAAGTATAATGTGTTTAAATGTTGCTTCCCAGATGAGTTTCCTCTGCGTCACTATAATATTCACACAGATACAGATGGATGTTTTAGATGCAAATACAGGCAAGACTTCTGCTACTTGTATTTAGAGATCCATCATCTGCACGAACACAAACTAGAACAGATGAGCGCTTTGAAAGACTGTTTCCCAGATACCAACACCAAAAATGTTGACTTCCATTGCAGGCTTCAAAGTGAATTGAACTTTTCTGGATGTAAGGTCTTTCACTTATCTCAGACCTCTGGCTAAGACTTTGCAGGTCCACAAGCTGCTTCTCCTGCTCCTATTCCCCCAGCCCCACATCTGCCCTCTGCGGATGTGTTCCAGCACCAGCAGCACTGCCAGGTTCTTGTCCAGTCAGACCAGTTCTCCCACTCTTGCCCCTTCATTCAGAGCACTCCCTTCTCCCCAGTCTCTCCTGTCATCATCCTGCAGTGACATCCCTCATGGCAGTCGATGCCACTGGCTTCACGGTCCCGGTTACAAGCATCCTCTCATCCTCCTAATTCTTGTCACAAAACACTCACTTTTTACCTCTAGCAAAATCCTATACATCTTCAACTCCCTTCACTTACTGCCACCTTTGATTTCCAGGTGTCATGTTTTTGCTCCTTCCACACTGTCCCTACTCGTGTATTTTCTGTGTGCGACTTTCAGGCAGCTTTGTCCCCTCTGTACCAGCGGGAAGCAGTGTTACGAGAGCACAAGCTGCAGGGAGATGGAAGCTTCTGACCTCAGTTCCTCTTCTCTCCCCAGAACAGGTCAGAGCTTTACTTGCAGCGACAGACCTCAGCCACAAGTGCCTTTTATAAAAGGGATATAATACTCAAAATTTTAAAATCTGCTGCATGAAAACCCTTTTTCTTCCCCTCCAAAGTGTCGTCTGTGAATAAGGGCGACCATCACAGCCACTGCACCGAGAGTGCACATCTGAGACACACACCGTCCTCCCGAATTCTATCCCATATGCAACACTAATGGCAGAACAGCATCATCACTGTAATTTATTTTTTTAGCGTGGCCAAAGCCATGGGCTCACCCATAACCTTAGTGTCTGTAACCACAGGCTCTTCTTGTCAGCATTTTCCAAGATAACCATATTATCAAGACAAAAGTCGTGCTGAAATTATTAATATTGTAAGAGTTCAGAGCATCTGAGGAGGTTTTGTAAGGGGATGTGTCAAGCAATATTAATGACAAATGAACAAACTGCCGCACTTATAACGTTTGATTTAATGATATGCCTTCACCCTTAAATTGTCATTTGCAAATAAGGAGTAAATGACTTAGAGTTCTGCCTTCACTACCTAGGACTGAATAATAGGAAGTGAAGCCATTCTAACTTTGTTCCTCACAATCTGACAGGCGGTGTCGGGCTGTGCCATTACCACGGAAGTAATAAACCGCATTGCGAGCGGCTTGCTGGAACTAGACCTGACCTTAAAGATGTTTCTGGAAGAAGAGTGTCACACTCAGAGAATCTATCACATTTTCAGACACAAGAGCACACTCCTTGCTGTCACATTTCACAACAATCTCGAGATTATGTCACTGATTATGTAACCTCGAGCTATGTCACTGATACTGGCACTGATGAATTTCCCATAAACGCAATAAAACATAGAAGTGTCTTTATTAGCTCCCTCTGCTAACAAAAATTTAAGTCTTTCCTTGTCCTCATTAATTTTCTCTTTGACAAAGACACAACAGCAGCCTCAAGTCATTTTGGAAGCAGCATGGCTGAAGACTGACCAGGAAGCCCTAGCAATCCTCTAAAAGCCAGCACACTTGTACCTCCCATTTATTTGATTATACGCTTCCACGTTCCCATGTGACTGAGCTGAGAATACTTGGATGCTGGATCTGCTTCATTACATTTATTTTATCAGAGAAATACTTTGGCCAAATGCAAGGCAAGGACTTCTATGTCCTGCCTTGGACCCATGGAACACGTTGCTTTACTTTTTCAAGGCAGAGCTTGATGAGAATCTCTTCTGGCAGAAGTGCTGGTCCCCACTTAGGAGCAGTACTGCTGTGCCTCCTGCTCCTTGTGCTTCGCACAGCTGTGTGCTGTTACGCCGTGAATTGGGTCAGAAACTGCCCCCTTAACTTCACTCAACTGCCAGCACACACACCTTTCAAGATACACCATGAGACAGCCACCTCTGACAGTTCTGTACTTGGTTCTTCTCTCGTTTGCTGAGATGGCAAAGTTATGATCCCCATCCCAGCCATTGTTCCAGACATCCCAAAATACAGATCAAAGTTTTAAAAACTTTCAGGATTAGCTAAAAAGACAATATAAAATAATTTCACAAGGCCAAAAATATTTAGAAGAATCTTCTTGATTTACAGTCAAAGTGCAGAAGGGGAGTAATTAAATTCTCAAATCTCTTTACTCAGTCACAAAAGAGCAAAGATCGCTGTATCAGAACAATTCTGTTGATGATTGAACAGGATCTCTAACAGCAATCAGAAGAAATAACATCTACCCTGCACACATGAGCAGCATGCCTTTGGAATAGGTGTGAAAGGTTGTCTCATCTCCCCAGCCCGGAGGGCAGCGGCAGAGCTGGTTCAGAGCCCGCTCCAGTTCTCATTTCCCAAGGTGGTGTTTTTGCAGCAAACATTAACCTGCTGCCAAAGATGATGGGGGGGAAAAAACACAATGTAACAAAAACAAAACCACCAACAAAAAGGAACCATTTTAAGGTGGAAATAAAAACATAAGGCAATCAGCTGTCATTTCCTTCTCTAGAGCCCGAGCACACTGAGGTGAGTTTATTTCTGACCCCTGTTGTCTCCATTTTAGAAAGGTCAGAAATGCTAATAAGGAAGGAACAGCATCAACCATGCTCTCATACACACGGACTGATCTTAAAAGCCAAAGTACTAGAACAAATAAATACAACTGAAATCTCCTTTCTCCAGCTTCCGAGGATTTCTCCACCTTGCACTCCCCCCAGGAAAGTCCTAATCACAGATTGACCTTCAAAGAACCAGTTTGATATCACACAAAACCAAACAAAACTACCACAAAAACAAGTTTCTGTACAAGCAACACAGATACGCCCCACTTGTCCCTGTCTTAAATGTGAAATAAAAAAAAGAGAAAACAAGTCTGTCTGAGCCATTCAATAGAGAGAAAAAGTAACTTGTCAGATAAAATTCATGTAGTTGTAAGGCAGACACTTAGGTGAAATGAATCCTGCACTAAAAGTCTCTCTGATGAGCTTTCAATAGGGCTCTACATTAAATTTAGCTCATAATCATATTCCAAAACATCCAGGCAGTGTCACACATGCTTCAGAACTCAGGCTTCTCTGAGCAAAATCCATTTAAAGAAACTGAAGTTTTCTGAGGCATATGTCCTGCTGCAAAATGTTATCGACAGAACACAAGTTGTAACGGGGTAGCCAGAGTCCCCAGATCACATCCTCTGGCAGCAAGTGCTAACGCTTGCAAAGCTGAGGGGTGATGAGAGAGCTGACAGAGAAGAATCAAACAAAAAGTGATACACATGGTTCAGTGCCAAAATATATTCATTCTTGTTTCAACTTCACTGACAGATCTTACTAAAAATCCTAGGTATCAAAAGAACAGCCAAACCCAGTGTAGGCATTAAAATAGTGAAAACCCCGAAGCAGTGAGATTTCTGCTCAACACAATATCTTCAACTCTGAGTCTAGGACCTAATTCACAAGGAGGAGCTTAAACACTTTAAGCCAAATTCTAGAAGTAGAAGGTGGGTGTGGAAGTTCCCCACACAAGTGCCAAAAATCACTGGGAAACTGCTCTCAGGTTGCTGCAAGAAACAGAGAAAAGGCTGGAATTTGATTTTTTTTCAAGGACATTCAAAAGCTTTTTTTTGATAGCATCTGTTGGTTGAATACTTGGCAAGAGCTGTGGATCAGTTCTTCTGTGGTTTCATACACATCTCTCATTCCTTTTGTTTCGAAACCCCACAGAAGACAATGTTTACCACCTCAGCTCTTGTCTGTTTTGTCCTGTTGGCTCTGCAAATCTGGATGATCCTAAATTAGGTTTTGACTTCAGCAGTTTGGAGGCATTAGCTCCAGCAATCAGTGATTAGCTCAGTTAAAAGTCAGGTAGTTGTCAGGAATTGTTGATGAATTGTCAGGAAATTCCCAAACTAGGAATTTTTTTTTTATTGATACAAACAAAAGTAGGCAAATAGAAGGGAACAGAAGAAAGAAATCAGACTGTAAATCCTACTGAAGAAACAAACTTTTCTCTTTCCTCACATGTACCCATTTTTATTCTATGTATTCATGTTACGTGATGATGCCAGACAAATTTCTTATGGTTGGCATTGAACAGAAATGAAAGCTAGAAATTTTTATTCACTACCACTTTTCATGCTGTATCAGATTAAAACAGATTAAGTCTCTGGCTTCAAATACATGATGGAAAATATTACTGTATCTTGAAATCACTATTATTCTATGTTCTAATTCTGAATTCTAAATGTTTTGCTATTTGATCTGGCCATAGCTTATCCAAGATTAAATACTTCTATGAAGTAACATGAAACTGGCAAGAATTTTATTGTATCTAAAGAAATACATAGCCAGAAGTCCATGAATAAAATGCAATTACAGCTCAATGTGTAAGAAAACTTTAATCTGCCCAGCAGAGCAACAAGGTTATTGGTAATTCAGTACAAAACAGTAAAAATCAAGTTATTACAAAATATCTCAAAACCACACGATATCACTCACTCATGTTTGAAATACTTCTTTTCAATATGCTTAAGATGATTAAATCTTTTACATGGCAGCATGCAAAAAAGAGACATAGGTCAGGAATAGTGCCTGAAATGTACATCTCTGACAAGGAAGCAGAGTGGAGGTACTACACAGTCCCCACCTAGACCCGACACAGCCACAGACCCCACTGCTGCCAAAGGACAGAACACAGTTCTCAGACCAAGCCTGATTATCTTTCTGTTCTTCATAAGTAAACAGTCAAAGCTGTTTTCTTAAGACATCAGACGAGGAGTAAAAGACATGTAATAACGTGCCAGTAGTAAAAGCTGTCCATAAAGCCTCTATTCAGAGCTGCTGGTGAGGAGGTAAATGTATTAACTCCAACACCACAGACCCAGCAGCCCGGCGCAATGCACCGCGTTAACCGAGCAGGACAGTTCATCTTGTGTCAGCAGAAGGAGCAGAATATGAAACAATGTTTCTGGGGCCATTCCTCATGGCTCCCCAGGGAGCAGGCTGCTGTACCACTCCGCAGCCATTCCCAGTAGAGCCTCAAAAAATAAAACTCTCCTGGTTTGCTCTGTTTCATTTTTCATATGTACCAGCGAACTAAACATGGAAAGACATTAGAGGTTAGTCGACTCTAAGTCACACTTGGGAAGTGGTTTGCTGCTGTCAGCAGGCTTTGCTGCTACACCCGATGCCATGGTCACAGGCAGGAGGCTGGGACAGACCTGCTGGAGATGTCTGCTGGTCTTTGAGCAGAACCCCAAGAGAACAGCGAGAGCCCTCAGGCAGGGCTGAGTTATGCCGAGAGTAACCCAGGAACAGCAACGTGTGGGAAAAGTGAGTATACCAACACAAGAACTACAGGTTTCTGTATAAAATAAAATAGCTGTGATAAAAAAAAAGCAGGGAAGTAAGACTGAGTTAACCCAAAAGGGTCAGAAGAGTGAACTAGATGCAGCTTTCACATTTACAAAACATTGTCTTTAAATCATGGTGCGATGAACCTTCCTGAATTACAATTTTTCTGAACTTCTAGAAATATGGCATGAAACAAATTACTAATTCTCAGTGAAACTGCACTGTGTCACCTGTCACTTATTGTTTTTTCCTGTGATATCACTTGGTTAATTAACAGGTAAATCCAGCCGCTCTGACCTCTCTCAGTAAATACAGATAAAGCTCAGTGCATCCTAGATCCAGGAGAATGTCTCTTTCCTACTTTTGTGTGTTAGTGGAAGTAAAAAAAACTTGAAAAGCTTTTTTATATGTGTTACAAAAGCCAGTTTATAACGGAAATGTCACCACCTATAACAAAGGGTTTCAGCCCACAGCTAACAACGGAGTGCTTACAAATCAAGCTGCAGGAGAAGTGCTGCAGCTCGGAAAAGCGCTGGAGGAGCTGGGCTGCCTGGAGGAGTTTGTTACACAGCTGGCCCATGGCATATTCAATCAAAAGAGCAAATGTAACTTGGTTGCTAATTCTACAGACCACAGCAAAATTTCAGGCTGCTTCATCACTGAGAGGATTTAGCAAACAGCGAGTTAGGGTTTGGGTCTCCGCTATCCGGGAACAGAAACCCAGCACACCTGCGTTAAGAGGATTGCACAAACACAGGGGGGCAACTCACATCTTCGCTTTAGCCAGGAGTGTAGATGCTTTTTTATGGCATAAGAGGATTTGATTAGTAGTTTTAGTTACTGCAGTAATTGTATGCTTTCCCAGATGACGCATGACTTCGGCTCAGTACGGATCTAAGAAAAATGAATAGTCCCTCCACACACCAGCAGAAACCCTTCTTACAAGATGAACCTTGACTCCAGAGTTTTTGGACCTCTGTCCAAAAAGCAGAACAGGTATATGAAAAGAATTGTGGAAGCAGATCTAGTTGTGTGAAACCATTTCAGGTGGCATTATTCACATTGCACTACTCTAGGAAAAAACCCCCAGTCTTAATTTTTATCTTTTAAAAATTAAATGCTAAGTGTATTCTTTCCCTGAAGCAAGCACAAACTATTGATAATCTTCAGTTTGAAAATGCATGTAATTATTTTATGTATTTTACATAGAAGGTATAGTAGGATTCTTGCTTTTAAATGCTTTAAACATATCTACATTTTAGACAAGACATCTCTATCATTGAGCCCCTCCCTAGTTCATAGCCTCTGTAATTAAGAATTTAAAGAGGTTCAGAAACAAAAAAAAGATGTCCTTTTGATCTCAAATACAGCTGTTTAAGACTGAATTTGGATTTTTCCTTTACTGTCCTTTTGTCAGATAAACTACTACTGAGAATGTAACTTAAGTAACTTGATAATATAGATTAACGAACAGTACTATCCAGTGTTTCTTTTCCCAAAAATGTATAAATGCAACTGGAAAAATTAAATTTATGACGACCTTTAATACACATCTGATGATGCTATTTACTCACCATGATAAATTTTCAAATACTGACTTAAAAAACAAATTAGGTACCTGCCACCATGTTAAAAATTATTTACAAAAATTGAATGTCCTTGACTTACTTTAGTCATTTTCAGGGAGAGGATGAAAAATTAGTATTTCCTCTAGAGGGCTTCAGGGTCTATATTTCACAAGTCATCTAAGTTATGTCGCACTAAGTGACTGCACTACTACGGGTCAGAAAGGCTCATTGCTATTCTAATTGCTATTGCTTAAAAAAATCACTATCAGTTTAAATGCAGAGACAACACGGATGATCCTGTTGTGGCTGATGTCTCATGTTCCAATAAAACTGTAAAACAAAAAAAATCAGGTGGAGCCTAGTTATGATTATTTTTACTATAAATGATGAAGTTAATCAACTTTCAGTTTTCCTGGAATATTTCTCCTTATGGAGAACCAGTCCTTCCCTTAAAGTTTATTTTAATACTACACTAATAGTAGCTTAGGATTTAACAAGACATCCCAGAGCAAGGAATATGCAAAACCCGTACACTAAATAAACTATTTTAATTTTTCTCTAAGTCTGTATTGCAATTATCTTGCTAACCAAGTTCCTGGTTCAAAGAATTTATAACTAATAAAAAATTAAAATCTGAACTCCTGAACTTTAGTCAGTCACCTTACTGTCTCAGTGTTTCCATGTCTGCTGCCAGAAATCTTAGCCAAGATCAGCCGAGACAGTTTGGTGCTATATTCTGTTTCTCTCTATTCTTTTGAAAAGCCTGTGCTTTATGTGTCTACCTTACTACAGAGACACTCTGTTGTTCACTGCCTCTCAGCAGCTCTTACTTTCCAAGTATCTGATGTGTCAACTAGACTTCCCAAGATGACGTATTTCTAATCTTTTCAGGTATAAAGATGTCACTAAAGGTGCAGTTCCACAATGGGCTTAAGCCAATTTCAGACAATGCTGCTGCCAAAAAGAGGCAACAACTTCTCCTCCCCCCTGCTCTTATATTGGCGTTAGTGATTTTATGGCAGCCCAGTGAACAGGATCAGCCTGTTTCAGCAAACTGAGGGTGAAGCAGGCAGAAGGTGAAGGGAAGCTCAACCTCTTTTGTCAACAGCCTGTGAAACAACTTTGGTTTGAAAATTCAGCAGCTAAAGCAGTCATTTTCTGCTCTTCTCTGCATCACACCGCTTCCTGCTACCTCCACGTGTCTTTGTGGCTGCATGTTGAACGGCACTGGGGAACTGATCCATCTGAACAACAGCCCAGAAAAAAACAAGAAAAAATAAGAAACAAGGTTATTGTTTGGCAGGTGAATAGTCTCTAATCCAGTTTACAATACAGGCACAGAAACCAGAGCCAGCGTGCCCTGGAGAACGGGTAAGGAGGAGCTGCAGGGGCACAAGAAGGTAGAAGCAGGTGGATGGAGCAACAACCATTTAAACCAGGACTGCCATAAAGAAAATTGTTTATTTGATTGCACCCACATTTAAAAAGCTTGGAAAAGAAAGATGATTCTGATGTACAAGTCTGCTACAACTTACTACGGCAAAATTTAAAAAATGTATTATAAACAGAGCACAACAGATGAGTCCTTTTCCAATGAGTACAAATTGGATTATCCCAAGTGTCTCTTGTGGGACTGGTGATCCTCTTTATATGAATATGATGAAGAAAAGGAGAAGGAAACTGAAAACTGTCAATGAAACTGTAAGACGGTAGAAAGTTAATTTTGATATGTTACACTAGGAGTTTAGAAATCGTCAGTTAAATCCTTGACAATTACAGGACATTTTCTGAAGATGTCTTCTGTTTACTTTCATAACTGACACAGCAGTCAGACTGCATAACTCACCAAGTCAAGCACATTTTCTTTTAAAATAGAAATCTAATTTGACTTATCTCCAGTCTGATGTTTGTCAGACAATTGCAGTCTGTGGAAACAGTACTAAGATTTCCACCAAAAGATTCCCCCCTCCAGAGAAAAGACTACTAGGCACACACAGCTATTTGAAAAACAATTTTCTAAAATGAATTCTGGCTTGATCTGGGATGGTCCTATTCTTGGTACCAGTCATTATTTAATATAGGAAGCACTACAGTGATGATTTGTGTGAGTGTGGCTTTGGACCAACAAAGAACTTAAGTGCCTGCCTCCCTCCCCTGTCTATTGCTGATCCTCCCATTGATCTGTACAGGAATATTCACATGATGCAAATCAAACTTAAGTGCATTGCTGGAGCAGAGCCAGGTGCACTGAACATTGCATGACTGAGCCCACGATGACCAAAGGTTTGGAGATGGTCCCATTCAATTTCAGATCGAAATTCAGTCTGTGCGGAAGGACATCACACAGAAAATTTATAGCTCACTTAAAGCTTCCTCCATTTTGAAAAAGGCAAGAATTAACGTATCCCATGATACTTGTGCATGTACTAACTGCCTCAGTAAAGATGCCTTTTGGTACCATATTTACATTTTCCAGTACTTACAATTGCACCACTTGTGATGTGTCTTCCACTCTAGGACGGGTATTGACATGACTTAAACAACACCTACTTAAAGAGCCTATATTCATTCCAGTACTAGGAGGTTGTTGGTTCCAGAAAGAGAGAACCACTAAACAAAATTTCTCATTCTGTCTCATCACCTATATGTTGTATTCCTCTGTCAATCTTTTATTAATATTTTGAGAAATTTGTTATAAAACCCTGTAAAATTGTACATAAATATTAATTTAATCAAGAAAATATCATATAACCTTTTAGAGAGTTGAAGTCATGCCTTTTAGTTGACTGAGAAAAAATATCAGGAGACAGGAAACATGAGAACACCAGTCACATTCAGAGTGAAAATAATGATCACGAGAGGATGATGTGAAAAAAAAGTCCCCCAGACAATGCCCAATGGTTTGGGTCAGTTCTGAAGAACTACAGCCAGTGAGTAGCCAGGAGAAGCAGCAGTGGCCTCTTTCACACGTTTCAGTGCTTTACCAGGGGACACGAGCATGAGATACAGAGCTGAAAGAAATTCCTATTTCCAATTTCCCTAGACAAGTCTTTTCACAAGGTCAGATCAGTATGTACACTGACTCTGAACTGAAACCAGAGAGATTTGACTCCACGTATGGAAAGACAAAAGGTCAAAACAAAGCTGCTTTTTCGAGGACTGAAGGAAAAATCCTTGGAGACCAGTGATAACAGATAGTGCTTAAATGAAGGTTCTCTTCATCTTTTTTATTAAGCACATTCAGACCTTCAAAAAGCAGATGCTCAGCTACATCACCTCTGCTTTTGGAGCCAGAAGGACACCCTTGTATAAGTACCAGTGGTTACTGCCACCAAACAGCTGTATAAGTAGCACTATAGGAGTTTGGAATGTGATACTCTAGCACTCAGCTGTCCGACAAAAACACACACACAAGGTACAAAACCAGTCTTCTAACTTCAGTCTTAGAGCATCAGTGAATGTCATCACCCCAAGGTCACCCGTGCTTTGTGTGTAAGCTGAGATAGAACACACTGAGCTGTAGACTGATGTCTTAGATGAAGATTGAACACACCATATGGATATTGTTAGGGCAAAAAGAAGATCCATTTCTGGTTGTCTGAGACACATAGGTATCCAAATCATAACAGACACCAACTCCTACTCCTGCTACTCAAAGACAGAAAAAACAGAGTGTCTGTTCCCTGAGCTGGCAGACAAGGTGTCCTGCAATACAGATTCACTTTCCATAGCTCCTTTAGACCTGGTAGACCCACTGAAGTGGTCAACCATGTTTGACCAAGCAATCCAGTGGTGTAGCTTAGCAGGAAACACAGTAGAGGCACTTTCCCCCCCTCTTTCCAGCTATAAATGCCTAATCAAACCCTACGTCCTGTTGAAATGGTCTTGTAAGGACTATCTCTACACCACTGAAGTTCTGTTTTTAAAAGGATGGGATAAAGAGGCTGAACACAGTGAGTTTATTTTGCATACAGGGATATTGTCATGTTTCATTCTGAAACAGGTTGTTACATCTTGCTACTACAGAGCTGGCAGTGGTGC